>OZ012738.1:237164660-237412160 GCA_963859935.3 Lathyrus sativus | reverse complement strand
TGGCCACTGGTAGAAGTTGTTGCATTAAGACATGACAATCATGAGATTTTAAGCCAGTTAATTTGAGATATTTCATTGATACAAGTTTCTTGATGTTTGAAGAGTAACCTTGGGGAACTTTGATCTCATGAAAACACTCGCAAAAATTTTTCTTTTCCTTTTTAGATAGAATGTGACATGTCAGAGGCAAATAAGATATTTTTCCTCTATCTTCTAGAGCCAATTATTGTCTTATACCCATCTCCACCATATCTAAACAGGAACTCTTATTATCTTTAGTCTTTTCTGGAATGTTTAGAAGTGTTCCTATTAAAATATCATACATATTTTTCTCCACATGCATCACATTAAGACAATGTCTTACATCAAGTTTAGACTAATATGGAAGATCAAAGAACGCCGATCTCTTTTTCCAAATATTTCTCTCAACAGGATTGTATTTATTCTTTCCAAATTCAACAGTAAGGTGTTCTTGTCGTTGACAAACTTCATCGCCAATTAAAGGTTTAAGAGCAATTTCAAGTTACTACTCTCCATTAAAAAGCCTTTCGCAATCTACGATAAGGATGATTGGGTTTTAGAAATTTCCGATGCCCAAGGTAAACGGTCTTTTTTCCAAACTTAACCTGGTGAAAACGAGTATTAGACTCACATATAGGACACGGTTTATGTCCTTTGACACTATATCCAATCAAATTACCATATGCAGGAAAGTCGTTGATTTTGCAAAATAATTTTGCACGCATCTTTAACTTTTCACCAGAATATGCATCATCAACGTCAACACCTTTATCCCACAAAAAATTTAAATCCTCAATTAATGGACTTAGATAAACATCTATGTCTTTCTAGGTTATCTTGGTCCATAAATCTGTTAGACGATGGCACGGATCTAGAAGAGGGGTTGAATAGATCCCTTATTTAAAAAAATGAGTCGGCGCTACCAATAAAATGGTTTTTAAAAATTGTTTAATTTGCGGAAGCGACCGTGGAAAAATACCGTCTATAACGAACAGTTACTAGAAAACCGGATATGCGTTTTAGCCGATGGAATTCGGATAACGAGTAATGAGAATCACTACGCTAGTCACACTATCAACTTGATTTAGATCACTACATGGTATGACTAGTTTCAATGCCTTAAAATGCCAACAAAATAAATGGACAACACACAAGGATTTTGGTTCAGACAATTTATCAAACACTTGGCGTGCGGAGCACTTCAAGTGAGTTCAGCTTTGAGATTCAATGCCAACAAAATAAATGGACAACACACAAGGATTTTGGTTCAGACAATTTATCAAACACTTGGCGTGCGGAGCACTTCAATTTATCAAAATACGAATTCGGAGATTCAATGGATTTTAAGCCAAATTAAGCATCCAAATAGCTTCAGTGAAGATCATGGAATGATTCTGGCTGGTTTTTTTCAAGCTCCAACACCATTTCAAGGCCCAGTGGAGGCACTCCACTAGGTAATCTTGAAATCAACTTTTCTCTCAATTCATGATGCCATTGCTTGCCATTTTTGTATATTTGTGATGTATGAGCTGTGTAGATCATTTCTGGGTAACTATTGTTGATGTTTATGATGATTGTTGGTTGAAGCTCCAAACTGTTTTGGCACGATTTGCTTTATTCTTGAGGTTTCATGCTTAAATGTTGCTTGATTCATGATCTATGTAGTGTGTAGATGATTTCTGGATACTTTTGGTTGATGTTTGTGAACTTTTGAATTTGATGCATCCAACTGTTTTGCTTCGATTTGGTTTTGTTATGGACAATTAATGGAAATGGACCATGGATTTGGATTCCTCATGATGAGTAGATGAATTTGCATATAAATTTTGTTGAAATTGGTTCAGTGTAGCTACATGTGTTGTTGTTGTTATTGTGCACGGTGGCCGGAGTGTTAGAGAAGATGACCAGAATTGATTCCCGGCCACCGTCTGGGTTTTAACATGTTTGAGGTTGAAGATGCTTATGTGGCTTCATGTACACCGTGGGATTTGATTACTTTTGGTTTGAACACGTGAGGTTAAGACTCATCGTGAGTCCCGTTTGACCTTGCTTCACGTAATCACATTCAAATATTCATTAATACGTTGGCACGCCCAGATCCGTCTGATTGGATTATCATCTGATCATGTGAACCCTATTGCATCCTACCATGCGCTGCTTTTGACCAGATGCACCAGATTATTGTTTGACCTGATTTTTGTTTGGACGCGTTTGGGCTCAATTGCTATTCGTACCCCCTGTTTAAGCCCAATCCATTTTCCAGCATGATTTATTTACTATTTGCACCGTGGCCTGGTTTATTTTCTTTTTTTTTTTTTATTTTCATTTTATTTTGTTTTTTTTTTTGTTTCAAATTAATTCAATATAAATTAATTCTCCAATTAATAAAATTCCAAAAATATATGTTTTAGACTTTTTAAAATGTCTTTTATATTATAGAAATTTTATTTTATTTTTTCAGTTTATTTTTCATTTAAAAAATAATTAATTAATTGGAGATGTTTTATTTGGATTAAATTGTGACATTGTTTGATCTTTTATTTGTTTCTCTCATTTCCTTTGAGTCCAATGAATGAAAATTGATCCTCATACCCATAATGAGTTGAACAATTTTTTAGGACCATTTTCCCCCTGGTTGGTTGACGTTAGGGTTGACTTTTGGTGCTTTTCTTTTGACCCTCGATTCTCCCATTACAAAGTGGTACATCTTGAATATTATTTTCTTTTGATGGTGCTTTGAGGGGATATTTGCTTTGATATTTTGGCCTATGGTTGCCAACTCATTTAGCTTCCTTGTGCATTTTATTTGATAATTTTTGAGCCTTTTTCCTAATTTTGAGATGACTTGCAAGTTAGTTCATTTCATAAGGTGGCTCATACAAGTGCATGACCTAGTTTGAATTGGAAATGACCTTTGTGGATTTATTGAGCTCTCAACTATTCTTGTTTCACATATTAGACATGTTGAGATTGCTGTATGTTCATTTTTAGGTCAAAATTATGTCCATTTCTTGTTGGTTTGTGCATTCCTTTTGTTGCTTCCATTTAGGGTTTCCATATGCCTTATGTTTGCATTGTTTGTGTGATATCTCCTTTTGTGTGGTTCCTTTTTATGCATTTCTTCTCATCTTTTATTCTTTGCATTTCTCATATGCATGCTTGGTTGAGATGAGCTTGTGGAGGCTACTACCCCACACTATTTCCCTCCCACTTTCATTCTATGTATTGCATCTTATGTTTGCATGTTTGCATTTTCATTTGCACGATATTTCTTCTTCTTCTTTGGTTCTTCTTTGCCATGTCCCCCATAAGTTCTCTAACCTCTTGATGTTATGATAGACTTTAAGTTCAAACCATGCATGATAACATTAGGTATCTCCCTTTTTAACTCAACTTTAAGTCCACTATTGCATGACAACTTTTAGGATTGTTTAGTTTCCCATTAGTGTCCTTTCTTCTCTTCTCATCTTCAAACACTCATAAAACATCTAAAAAAGAATGACAAGTGTTGCACGCTACGAGCCTTAAGCTACTTGAGAAATGGTGATTGGGGGGCTTCCTCTTAATGACCTAGAGTGTTTAGTATACACCCTTTGGGTGATATACGACGCATTCGCTCTTAGGTCATAGTCTCTAGTGCGACATGAGTTACAGATCAAGTTCAAAACACTTCTTCTCTAAAAAACACAAAAACACTTCAAACCTTTTTTATCCTTCGGGATTCTAATCAGGAAAATATTTTCAGAAAAAGAGTGTTGTTAACTCTTAGTTCTATCGCATGCGGTAACGCCTAAGTCTCCAATGGTCGAGCTGCATACACCAACTGCTAGAACTACTTGTTACCCCTACTCGGGCCTAAAAAACGTTTGAACCAGCTGGTGTTCCTTTTAGCTCGAACTACGTTTGCTCTGATCTTTCATACCAGATGAAAGTACGTAGGCACAAGACGCGATGTCTTGGCGAGCAATCTTCCCCCTTTTCTCCCGTAGTTAGTCGAACTACGTTGACTCTGACTTTTCCATTGCACGAGGGAGTATGTAGGCACAGAGCGGCGACGCTCTGCTGAGTCACTTCTCTTTTCTTTTTCTTTTGTCCATGAGGCATTTAGCTAGATAGTCTCAACACACCCTTTTAGATAGATAACAATGCGTGGATCCCGTCGAGTACGACAGACGTGAGGGGTGCTAATACCTTCCCCTTGCGTAACCGACTCTCGAATCCAGACATGGTTGCGATGACCTTGTCTTTCCCTTTTTCGTCAGGTTTTTCAGATCGTTTCCTTTCCCTCTCTTTGGGATAAATAACGAAAGGTGGCGACTCTTCTGTTTTTCCGCCAGTTGTTTTTCGCAGTTGCAACAGTTGGCGACTCTGCTGGGGAATACTGTTCCCTATGTGAGTCAATCCTAGCGCTTGTTTGTTTATCTTTGGGTGTTGTATATATGTGCTTTATTTACTTTCACATTTTAATTTCCCGCATTTATTTTTTGCATCATATGTCATCACTGCTGTGCTGTGGGGAGGGAAGTTCCATTGAGTGATAAGCCAGACCCAGGCTTGAGTATACACCTAGCTTTAGTAGTGGAAAGTAGTGGTGGATGTGCTTGATTTGCTCGTACTAGTTCACCATGAAATTTGCGCTCGGACGAGACTCTCTTTGACAATTTTCTTTCTAGCCCTTTGGGCTCGAAGGAATTTTGGATCTGAGAGTTACCGACTCTGCGAACCGATCATTTGTGAGTCAGCTAAGTGAGGCCTCTTCAAGAGATTATGATGCTAAACCAGAAATGGTGAACGTATCATCATTTCTTGAAAGTCTGTGACACTGACAAACGCATAGGATGCTGAACCTTATCAATGGATAGGTCCATACCTGTGAGTGGGACTGGGGTTATGCAGGAAACTTTTACCTTCAAACTACCCAGTTTTCTCTACAGTTTGAATCTGGATTATTGGTATCAGTTGGTTTCTATCGGAGCAGTGCTATGTTCTTGCTAAGGCAGAGCTTTGATCTTCCTCAGTCAATAACACAACAGTCTTGATTCCTTGCGTGTGCATTAGCATTGTTTGCATTTGCATTTCATTTTTTGTATATCCATCTTCAACTGGATCCGGGAGCTCACCCATCTTTTGTCTGCTTCGTCAGTTGATTTCCCGACATTCGCATTGGATTTGAGTTAGCTTCTAGAAGGATCATGAACTCAGGAGAGCAGAATTTGGTTGTTACGAGGGAAGAGTTTGAATTGATGAAGAATCAGCTAGATCAACTCATGGAAGCCATGACAGCTATGACCAGAGGAGAGGCCGGTATTCAGAGGACTCCAATGAACAATGTTGCTCAAGCTCATCCTATGTCGGTTCCTGTTGAAGAGCATCCCATTGCCAGAGATAGAGATTCTTCTTCTCTTCATGACACAGACTATCAGAGCTTCACTTTCCCTGTGCCAGATTCTCAGAAGACTGTTCTGAAGGCTAATGTTGAAGACCCGCAGACTGTTGAATTTATGGGAAAATGTCAGCTGTTGGAAGAAAAGCTTGATGCCCTGATGAGTCAGGATACTTTTGATTTGAATGCTGCGAGCATGTGTCTGGTGCCAGGTCTTGTGATGCCGCCGAAGTTTAAAATGCCAAATTTTGAGAAGTTCAGAGGAGATAGTTGTCTGAAGCAGCATTTGGTGATGTTTTACAGGAAAATGACCTCACATGTTCACAGTGATCAGCTTATGATTCACTGCTTCCAAGACAGCCTGAGTGGAGCATCGTTGAGTTGGTATATGCAGTTGGAGAGTGGTTGTATCCGATCATGGTCAGATCTAGTCAATGCCTTTGTGAAGCAATACAACTACAATCTCAACATGGCTCCTAGTCGCGTGCAGTTACAAGAATTATCTCAGGCGGACAATGAATCCTTCAGAGGATATGTACAGAGATGGAGAGTGTTAGCTGCTCATATTCAACCTCCACTTCTGGAGAGAGAGTTAGTTGACATATTCTTGGGTACCTTGAAAGGCCATTACTTTGACAAGTTTATCAGTGGTGGAATGTCAAACTTTGCTGACTTGGTGATAATGGGTGAACGTGCCGAGAGTGGAATCAAGAGCGGAAAGATTCGAAACATCCCCTGCATCTCAGTTAAGAAGAATGAATTAGTTGTGAGTTCTCAGGAAGAATGGGATAGAGGAAGTGATATTCTCTCAGAATCTCCTATATCTCAAGTTCAGTTTTCAGATACTTCGAGTGTCTAGAGTCAACAGTCTGTTGGGTCTGTGTATCAGGTATCTGTTTCCCGCCAGAGTCAACAATCTTACTGTCATCAACCGCGTCAGCGCGCCCGACGAAGACCAAGGAAACCAGAAAGGCATTTTACTCAGCTGTCGATGTCATACAGTCAGTTGTTGCCGGATTTGATCAGAGGTTGGTTGATAATACCAAAGAAGATTAATCCAGAGATTCCGCCATATCCACCAGGCTTCGATGTCAGCGCCCGCTGTGAGTACCATGTTGGGGCACAAGGGAATTCAACGGATGATTGTAAAGTGCTTAGGAGCCAGGTTCAGGCTTTGCTGGATTCCAACAGGATCTCTATCACGTCTGAGGGCGTTCTAATCAACGATCCTCTCTTATCTAGCCAAGCGGGTGTATCAGCTCATGTTATGGAGGAGTTCACCGAGAGCATTTGTTCAGAAGAGTATCAAACTGAAGACTCAGTTAAGGGTTGTATCCTTGTGTAGGATTTGTTCATTACTGTATGCTGACCCTCGCCAGGCTTATTGGTCGAGGTCACTCTGCTTGTATTCAGTTACTCATGTGTGGTGTATATATGTGTGATGGTTATCCCTGTTTGGATCTTGGGTTCCATTTTACCTCAGTGCTATCATGAGATTTCCCTGTTGCATGCTTGTTTGAATCTTGCATATTATTCTTGTGTAACAGGTACTTCGGAGCTGTTAATCTAAGTTCATGTACTCCACTAGTTTGTTGCAGGTTATACAATCAGATACATGAATTCCCGCAGAGTCATGGAACAAGTTCAAGCAGAGCTGAAAGAAGTCAAGAGCCAGATGAGGCAGTTCATCATGGACATGCAAGCGTTGTGCCTGGATCAGAATGCGCTCAGGGAGGAGAACCATCAGTCGAAAACTCAGGTGGGCTTAATCATGGAAGTGATAAGGGACGTGCTCAGAAAAGAAGGTGACCAGATGCCTGAGGCTGCAGCAAAGATGCTTGTTCCACTTCTGTCTGTGGAACCTATACCAGAGCGTAATGTGTGTCAGAAATCTTCTGTGCAACCAGAGATTCCAAAATTTCCATGTCATCAGATGCGTCCTGTTTCTCAGGAGAATCCCAGGGTTAGAAGATATGGTCAAAGGACCAAATCTCAAGACAGAATCTTCGATCAGATCCCCATGGATTATGCCCAGTTGGTGCAACTCTTGCTCCAACTTCAGTTGGTTAAGCCTCAGACTTTAACTCCACTTACTGGCCAACCACCACCGGGCTTTGATATCAATGCTTATTGTGATTTCCACTCCGAGGACAGGGGCATAACATCGTGAACTGTAAAGTTTTTAAGCATAAGGTTTAGGACCTGATTGATTCGAAGACAATTGAATTCACGCCGAGCGACATGAAGGTATTAGACGAATTTGCTTCCTGTCATGAAAAAATGATGGATACTCCTATTCCCATTCCTAAAGCTGCAGTAGGTCAATAGTATATCCTATAATCCTTGGTGTCAGAATCCCCCTGCCCACAGTTGCTGCCTATTCCTGGATCAAGCTTAAGGATGAAAGCCCCTGAAAAGGAAGAGTCCTCAAGAGTCCTAACCCAGTCGCCAGATGTTTCTGTCGTTCAGAGTCCACAACCTTTTGTGTCTTTGCAGCAAGGACATCAGTACCAGAATCAGAATAGGCCTCGCAAAAATCTGAAAAGAAGGAGTGCTCCTCTGCGCCCAGTGCCTATGTCGTACAGTCAGCTGCAGCCGCACCTAGTTCGGAATTCTTTGGTGGAGCCCAAAGCTCTCAAACCGGTGCCAGAACCTTACCCTCCCGGGAATGATCCTAGGGCCCAATGTGGATATCATGGAGGATCCATAGGGCATTCTACTGAAGATTGCGAGGCTTTTGAAGCCAAGGTACAACAGTTGATGGATCGAAGGTGCATATCCTTTCCAGGAGGAAGGTTGGTCGTACATCGCTCGTCTGATTGAGTTTGAAGACTTCAGGGGTCACATCCCTCAGATGCTAATCAGTATGAAAGCCCAGTTCCCAGAAGCTAGCAATTTTCGTTTTATCCTGTTATTTCTTTATGTTTGTAATTTCCTTTCCTGTTTAAAGTGCAATCTCATTTGTAAAACTTGCTGTCTCCGTTGATTGATATTAATGAAATGAACATGCATGTTTTTATTTAATACATTCGTGTTCACTAATTGCTTTTTACAGATGTCATACGCTTGTTTAAGCAGAGTTTGGGGAGGATGACGCAGTTTAAAGACGCACAAGCTTCCGATTGTATGCTTTTTAAATAAAACCTGTTGATGATGTACATGCATTGTTTCGAACTCCCAAACACCGGAGATATAAGGATGATAATCCCTTGTCAACCCCTTTGAGCCTAGTAGTAAGAGTTTCTTTCTGAAAACGAAAAACCCTCAATCTTAACCTGGGGTCGGGTAGGTGTCAGCTAATTTGACCGAATATCCAAATTACAATAGGAGTTGTTCCCGTTCGAGGATAAATCACACCTGTATAGGTCGTGCCTAAATAACCTCAATGGTTATCCTTTGATGACCAAAGATTGAAACAGTCACAATCCTCTAAACAAGTCAGACAAGCCGGTGTCACACGATTTGTTCAAAAAAAAAGAAGAGAAAGAAAAAAGAGAACAAAGCCCGCTAAGTTGAATCTTGAAAAAAAGCGACTTAGGCAAAAATTAGGGGCATCCTGCTGGACTTTGAAGTCAAAAGAAGCTCGAAAGAGCCAGCCCAAGAAAAGGTTAGGGAAATTAAAAAATGATAATGAAAAACAAGTCGTGTGATTCAGGCACCAAAAGACGAAAAGCGAGTGACTGTCACTCCCAAAACTTGTGGTTTCCTGAACCGTCACTCCTGTCTTTAACCTCTAAGAGGTGAGCGCTAGTGTTGAATTAGCTGAATATAGGATTGGAGAACCTCACGGAGAATGGGTGGGTTAAAATAAACTTTGAGCCTTTATCATTTCCTTGCAAACCGTGAACCTGACCAAGTTACAACCTGAAAAAGTCCTAATTGAAGCAGGTTTATTTCGAAAGCATACTTCGGTAAAGATCGCATCGAAACTGACTCCTAAAAAGATTCCTCTTACAACATTGTACTAATGTTGACATGTTGATAAATGATTCATACACTTTATGTCACAAATATTTCCAGTGAACAAATTAGATTTCAAAAACTGTCATATGCGTTGCATTTAATATATCTTTTATGCATGACAACTTGTTTTACTTGCGAGTAAGCGCTTGACAGCAGGAAAGTGTCCACAGTGGAAAGATTGATCAGGATAGAATGCAGATTGTCTGAATACTCTGTCGAACTAGGGCAAGTTATATCAAATGATCATAGCATGGGAGTTAGCCATCCAAAAATTCAATTTATCTGAAGTAGTCAAGTCGAGATTTGGTGAATCTCTCACAGCCAAGAAGCACTTTCCCCACGGATCAACCAATCTGGGGAAAAGTCATTGCAGACTGGGGGCATGCCACCCCAAAAGCGCGGAAGATATTCCTTATCCGTGGGGCAATTAATGTGAAGCACATCTTCGAGGTTCAAGGTGTTTAGGCAGTGCATATCAAACCATCAGGGCATGAGATTTCAGATTTCCTTCCGAGGAACATCCCCACAGAGATCCCACAAGCTGGGGCAGATTCGAAAGCGCATGAATTGTTCTTCTTCATGTCTTCAAGAGTTGTCCAGGCAGGTTCAGTTAATTTTCAAGTTTAAGACGAATGTCGGGAAGTCATGCTACTATCCCTTGACCCTTTAACGAAAAACCTTCGAGTTCAGACAAGATATTTTTCCAGCATCAGTCGTACCTGATCCTTTGCAAATCCAATTCCCTTTGGTACACCGAAAGACTTCGTTGTTTTCTCCATCAAAAGTCCAATCATCATTGGCACGTGTAAGCTATCCCCAGTAGAGTCCAATCATACTTGGCACAACTGGTTATCCCCAGCGGAGTTGGCTTCACCTTTCCAGCATTTATTTTGCTGGAATGATCTGTTGTATCCAGCTTTCCCCGGCAGCCCGAACCTGCATCTGCATCTTTGCATGTAGTTATCATATTTGCATCATCCTTGCATTTCATCCTCAAATGCGTAGCATTTCCATTTTGTATGGAGCATTACGCCATATTCAAACATACGCATATGCATTCGAAGCATAAGCCAATTTCTGTCAGCCTTCTGTGGCAACTTGAATCACTTCGCAGTCAATATAGGGGCATTTATCCAGCAGCTTGGTTCAGACAGCTCAACGGTTTATTCGGATTTCAGATCATCCGTCGGTTATGCTTTTTCCATCATTCCTCTGATGGTGACATCCCCAAGCAGATTTTCTTTCCGTCAATCCCTATTGACGAAGTGTTTCCCCAACATGTTTTTCTCTTCGTCTATCCTGAGACGATATGAGCTTCGGATATGGTTTTCTCTCCGTCTATCCTGAGACGATATGAGCTTCGGATATGGTTTTCTCTTCGTCTATCCTAAGACGATATGAGCTTTGGATATGGTTTTCTCTCCGTCTATCCTTAGACGACGTGAGCTTCGGACGTGTTTTTCCTTTCATTTATTGGATGAGATGGCGTTTTAGGAGGGTTTTCGTGCTGTCAATTCCTATTGACGCTGTGACTCTTTGAAGAATGATTGGTTTCCTTTGTTGGTAATTCCTATTGACGACATGGCTCTTTGGAGATGGTTTTCTTTCTTCAATTCCTATTGACGATGTGGCCCTTTGAACATATTTTCTTTCCGTCAACTCTTATGGACGAAAGAATTCCGCAATTCGATGAACGACTTTGAAGTGCGGTTTTGGAGTCTTTCCGTCTACCATTAGACGATGTGAGTATTTGGAGTCTTTTCGTCTACCATTAAACGATATGAGTATTGTTTCTGTCTATCCGTGGACAGCGCAGACGTATTCAGTGTCTTTCCGTCTACTGTCGCTACTGCGAAAATAAGGTGCTGGTAAAACAAAAGAGTCGCCACCTTTCGTTATTTATCCCATAGGAAGGGAAAGGAAACAATCAGAAAAACCTGACGAAATGGTATAAGACGAGGTCATCGCAACCAAGTCTGGGTTCGGGAGTCGGTTACGCAAGGGGAAGGTATTAGCACCCCTCACGTCCGTTGTACTCAACGGGATCCATGTTGTTTGTGTTTATGTGACGGGTTGTTTTAACTATCTACCTATCAAGGCTGGTTCAAAAGAAAGGAAAATTGACTTGGCAAAGCATCGCTCTTCATGCCTACGTATTCTCGTCAGAGAACGAGAAATTAGAGTCAACGTAGTTCGGCTAACTACGGGTAAAAGGGAAGGTTGCTCGCCAAAACATCGCGTCTTGTGCCTACGTACTTTCATCTGGTATGAAAGATTAGAGCTTACGTAGTTCGGGATACCGAAACATAGGTTTTGATTCATCTGTTTTTACCTGAGTAAGGTTAACAAACAGTTCCAGCAGTTTGGTGTATACAGCTCGCTCGTCGGAGACTCGTGCGTTAACGTTTGCGGTAGAACTGAAAGTTAACAACACTCTTTTTCTGAAAACGTTTTCCTCGAATTACGGGCCCACGGGGAAAAAAGAGGTTTGGTATTTGTTTTTGTCTTTCACGAAAGAAGTGTTTTTTTATAGATGTTTGTAATTCGTACTGCACTAGAGACTATGACTTAGGAGTGAATGCGTCGCATGTCACCCAAAGGGTGCCAGGCTAAACATCTTGACTGTTGAAGAGTGACCCTTCAACAATCATTTCCTAAGTAGGTTAAGGCTCGTAACGCACTGTACCAACTTGCCTTTATTACGTATTTTACTGTTGTTTTGGAGATGAGAAGGAGAAAGAACTCTACAGGGGAGACTATCAAGCATCCTACTGTTGTCATGCAATGGATTCATTCTATTGGGTGAGTTTGAAACAGGGAACTCCTAGATGTTATCATGCAAAGGTTTCACCCTAAAGTTCTATCATCACCATCCTTATCAAAGGCAGTGAGAACCCTAAGGGAACATGTCAAAGGTAAACACCAGCAAAAATCATTAAGCAGATGAGTACAAAACTATCAAGCTACTGAGATAAAGACATGTAAATATGCTATGCATCAACACAAGCAGAAGGAGGAGGCCTCAACTTCTAATGCAAACAAGCAAAGAAACAAACAAAAACAATCAAGCAAAGGGAGGGTCACCTCAACCTTTCAATGAAATCATGTACCTAAGCCTAGCATACTCTACATATGAGACTATCCTAATGCATCAAGCAACAGGCAAACAAACAACCACACCACAATCCATCAGGAAAGAAGAGGTGAACTGGAAGAGCAACAAGGAAGTCATCCCAAGGCTACATCCAGTTGATGTGTGTCGACACAGGAGTCCATCAGAGGCTCCACCTCTTGAGGAATGCACAGAGCACTTCCTAAGGAAGGCTAGGCTCTCCCAAGAGGGATCCTATGTCAATAGGACATATAAAGGAATTGGGGTAGATCCTAAATGTCAATCTAAGGTGTTAGCTCAATGTGCATCAGCACAGGAGTCCATCAGAGGCTCCACCTCTTGAGGAATTCATAGTGCACTTCCTAACGAAGGCCAGGCTCTCCCAAGAGGTATCCTATGTCAATAAGATAAAGAATGATTTATGGAATGAACCTAGATGTCAATCTAAAACACTTGATTAATGTGCATCAGCACAAGAGTCCATTAGAGGCTCCACCTCTTGAGGAATACACAGAGCACTTCCTAAGGAAGGCCAGGCTCTCCCAAGAGGGATCCTATGTCAATAGGACAAAGAAAGATGGGTAAAGAACCTAGATGTCAATCTAAGGTTTCAAACTTAATGTGCATCAGCACAGGAGTCCATCACAGGCTCCACCTCTTGAGGAATACACAGAGCACTTCCTAAGGAAGGCCAGACTCTCCCAAGAGGGATCTTATGTCAATAGGACAGAGAAAGATTTTAGATGATGGGAGGCAGGGTAAAAACCTAAGGAATTCACCAAGGCACTCAACCAAATTCATTTGATTAAGAAATGATGGGAAGCATGGTGAAAACCTAAGGAATTCACCATGACACTCAACCAATCAAGGAAGAATTGAATCATGGGAAGCATTATGTATACCAAAGGTATCCATCATGACACTCAACCAAATCATGGATGATTATGAGCAATGCAAAGCAAAGCTAGAAAGGGGACTCATCCTCCTAAAGGTTTTAATGGAAACCCTAATAATTAGCTACAAGGATCACCTAACCAAATGGATTTAGAAGCTCTTACCAAAATCCTAACTTCCTCATTCCTTGATCAAAACGAGATTTTCTTGAACCAAACTTGTGTGATTTTTCGTGTAGAATCCAAATATGTAATTTATTTTCACTTTCCTCCATTAAAACTCAGAAACCGTGATCATCCAAGAATCTCTCAAGAATTCTCAACTTTCACAAAAACCAAAATTGAAGACACTAATCTCTTCCTCTCACTTCCTACATCAATATTCCATTTTTCTTTTCCATTTTCATCCGATATTTAGGGAGAAATTCAAACTACAACCTAAGGTGTCATTTCAAGAATTGTCATAAATCCTAACCAAACTAATCCTAAAACGTTATACACACTCTAAGGATCATAATTATGTGGAAATAGCATAGCAATTCACCAAGAACAGAGAGTATGGATGAAAGATAGGAACCTGTTAATAAGCTTCGACATAGGCTTGAATTGTGGATGAAGAAGCTTCAAGAAAATCGTCCATAATCCATCAATGATCCTCACTGAAGCTTTTTGCAATGGTAATTTGGACTGAAAATGGCTCTACCTTCAAAATCGAATTTCCAAGTTTCTCCACTTTTTCTTAACTGAATTTCTGTTATCTTCCACCAAAAGTTAGTTATGGCAGTTGGAAATCATCAAGGAGGTTATATGCCATGGACCTAGAGTGATTAGAAGCCCAATTGAAGCCCATGGCAGCCCAATTCAAAATCCACTTTTTCCATGTTTGAAGCTTTTATGTTATGGTGAGAACAAAGCCAAACAACTTGCAAACTGATCCAATTGCCTTGCTTGTGATGTAAGGAATATGTGTAGTTAATATTGATGCCTTGGAATTGAATCTATGGTAGAATTGCATTATGTTTCTTAAGGATGAAGAAACCATGAAATTGGCATAGCAAATGAATTCAAACTTGATTTCTGATTTTTCCAATGTTCTTAAAACATCAACTGGACTCAAAACAAGCACAAACATGACATGAATTGGTTCCAAAATGAATTGATTTGAATTAGCCCTTTTCAAGCTTCCTTTCATGGAAGTTGGTTGATTTTCAAGTACCAAAATCACATTCATCTGATGACCTGTAACTTGTTTGCTTCATAACTTGAGTTCTATAAACCCTATCAAGGACTTCTAGTACTAAAATTAAATCTATGATCGTGCTCTACAACAATCATGTTGGGGTCAAGGTGAGATGAAAATCACATCTTGAGTTATGTGGTCTTGAAGTTAGGCACTAAACCAGGGGATTTTACACTGTCAAGCTTAGAAACCCTAGCCTAGGAACTCCTCACACTCTTGATTCATGATGATTTGACCTTGGAATCATCCCTTGGGCATCTTAATACATCAATCCATGATCACATGGCCTTGAAATTAGGTCGCAACCTTCTTCAAATCATTTGTTGACCAAGGGTTGACCAGATGAAACCCTAGTTGCACCAATCTATGTTGTAGCTTCATATCCTTCACACGATGACCTGTCTAGGCTTCAAAATTACTTTCAATACTTCTAATGCAGCCATTGTGGATTGGAACTGAGTTGTTGTTGAAGATGAAGTAGCCATAGTTGAAGATGATGAAGGTTTAGGGTTTAGATGAAGGCCAAAGAGCAAACAGAAATGCATATACGTGTTTGTGAGAGTGAAAAGTGTGAAATGGTGAGATATGTGGAATTTATAGAAGAAATTTAGGGAAAACAAAAAGTCACACGCTCAGCACGTACACAATTAGCAATTAATGGCATTTAATGAAGAGAAAATAATCATTTCAAAGCAATAAATGATTCTGACAGTTGGGGGGAAACGAGAAATTAACTATTCAAACGTTACCTCAAATGTCTCTTCAGTATTGTGCACGCCATCTTTTCAGATTCTAGAGTGACACGTGTTTGCTTGCATGTGCTTCTGAAATCTCTTTGAGAAATGAAACATTCGCCAACGTTCAGATCCTCTGAGACTTGTTAGTTCAGATACACACAGAAATAATAATTCAAGAAATTAAATGAAATACAGATGAAATACTTCAGAGTTTTAAACATTTTTCATCTGAGAAATTTGCTTCTGATAAATATTATTCTGGACAAAATTCCATACCAACATTTTTCAGAATAAACTTAAACCTATCTTCAGCAAGGGGTTTTGTGAAAATATCAGCCCATTGATGATATGTATCAACAAAGTCTAATTTTATAATACCCTTCTGAACATAGTATCTGATGAAGTGATGTTTAATTTCTATATGCTTAGCCTTAGAGTGTAAAATTGGATTTTTAGACAAGCATATAGCAGAAGTATTATCATAGAATATAGAAATATTACTCTCAAAGATCTGATAGTCTTCTAGCTGACTTTTCATCCAGAGCATCTGCGTGCTACATCCAGCAGCAGCAATATATTCTGCTTCTGTAGTTGATAAAGCAATTGTAGGTTGTTTCTTGCTGTACCAGGAGATTAAATTTCTTCCCAAAAATTGATAACTTCTAGAAGTACTCTTTCTTTCAACTCTGTCTCCAGTGTAATCAGCGTCACAGAATCCAACTAGTTTAAATTCATCAGATCTTCTGTAAGACAAACCCACATTATAAGTACCTTTCAGATACCTTAGAATCCTCTTAACAGCTGTTAAGTGTGATTCTCTAGGATCTGAATGGAATCTTGCACACAAGCATACACTGAATAAAATGTCAGGTCTAGAAGTAGTTAAGTAGAGAAGAGATCCAATCATACCTCTGTAGAGTTTCTGATCTACTTTCTGACTTACCTCTTCCTTACCAAGTGTGCTTGTTGGATGCATAGGAGTCTTTGCCATCTTACTATCAGTCATGTTGAACTTCTTCACAATCTCTTTTACATATTTGGTATGATGAGTGTAAGTGCAATCTGGAGTCTGGTTGACTTGAATTCCCAGAAAGAATCTCAATTCTCCCATCATGCTCATCTCAAATTCAGCCTGCATACATTGAGCAAACTCCTTTCCCAGCATAACATTGGTAGAACCAAATATAATATCATCTACATATATTTAACAAATTAACAGATCTTTCTTAAATGTTTTACAGAAGAGAGTTGTGTCTACTTTGCCTCTGATAAAAATTTTCTCCAGAAGAATATTACTTAATCTCCAATACCAAGCTCTGGGAGCTTGTTTTAAACCATAAAGAGATTTCTTGAGTTTAAAAACATGTTCTGGAAATTTATCACTTTCAAAACCAGGAGGTTGGTGAACATAAACTTCTTCTTCTATAATCCCATTGAAGAATGCACTCTTAACATCCATCTGATATAGAGTGATGTTATTTTGTGCAGCAAAAGAAATGAGTAAATGAATAGACTCTAACCTGGCCATAGGAGCATAAGTCTCTATGTAATCAATTCCTTCTTGCTGGCTATAACCTTGAGCAACAAGCCTTGCTTTGTTTCTTTCAACTTCTCCTTTTTCATTCAACTTGTTTCTGAAGACCCATTTAGTTCCAATTATATTGAATCCTTTTGGTCTTGGAACCAAATCCCAAACATCATTTCTTGTGAACTGATTGAGCTCTTCTTGCATGGCAATTATCCAGTCATTGTCTTGCAGAGCTTCATCCACAGAAGTTGGTTCAATAACTGACACCAAACCAAATAATGACGCTTCAGATGATTTGAGGTAGGATCTTGTTCTTATAGGGTCATCCTTCTTTCCAATTATCACATCCTCTGGGTGAGAGGCCTTGATTCTGGAAGATAATCCTCTAACAGTTGATTCTTCAGAAATATTCAAGTTGTTCATTTGAGAAGCTAAAGGATTTGCATCACGCGTTGCTTATGGTTCCTTCACTTGAACCTTTTCTGCCTCTGAGCCTTCAGAGTCTGTGATAATTACTTCTCTATGTGCAGAACTTTCAAACTACTTTGGCTTTTGAATGCCAAGCTTATCATCAAATCTAACACGTATAGATTCTTCCACAATCTGTGTTTCAGTATTGTATACTCTGTATCCTTTAGAGCGTTCAGAATAGCCAAGCATGAAACACTTTTGTGCTTTAGAATCAAACTTGTTTATATTCTCTTTAGTGTTCAACATATAACATATACATCCAAAAGGATGAAAATAAGAAATGTTAAGTTTCCTGTTCCTCCATAATTCATAGGGTGTCTTTTCCAGAAAAGGTCTAACAGACACTCTGTTCTGAATATAACAGGCTGTGTTTATTGCTTCTGCCCAAAATGCTTTGCCAGATTAGTCTCGTTGATCATGGTTCTGGCCATTTCTTGAAGAGTTCTATTTTTCCTCTCTACAACTCCATTCTGTTGTGGAGTTCTAGGACAGGAGAAATCATGAGCAATGCCATTTTCATTAAAATATTTGTTTTCAAATTCGCCATCATGATCACTTCTGACTTTAACAATTTTAAAATCTTTTTCATTCTGGACTTGTTTGCAGAAGTCAAAGAACACAAAATGTGACTCATCCTTGTGTTTTAGGAATTTCACCCATGTCCATCTGCTATAGTCATCAACAATGACTAATCCATACTTCTTGCCTCTGATGGATGCAGTTTTCACTGGTCCAAACAGATCAATGTGAAGTAACTCTAATGGTCTTGAAGTTGAAACAACATTCTTAGTTTTAAAAGAAGATTTTAAAAATTTTCCATTTTGACATGCTTCACAAAGAGCATCTGAGTTGAACTTCAACTTAGGAAGTCCTCTGACCAAATTGAGTTTATTAATCTGAGATATACGTCTCATATTAATATGCCCCAATCTTCTGTGCCAGACCCATTGCTCATCATTAACAGACATAAGGCATTTTACGTTCTAAACCTTAAGTTCTGAAAGATTGATTTTGCAAATGTTGTTCTTCCTCTTACCATTAAATAGGATTGAGCCATCCTTCTGACTAACAACCTTATAACATTTTTGATTAAAGATTATGTCATAACCATTGTCACTTAATTGACTTATGGACAATAGATTATGCTTTAATCCTTCTACAAGTAAAACATTAGATATAGAGGGAAGGTTACCATTGCCAATAGTACCAGAGCCAATAATCTTGCCCTTTTGATTCCCTCCAAACTTCACGTCTCCTCCAGATTTAAGCTCCAGGCTTTGGAACATAAACCTTTCTCCCGTCATGTGACGTGAGCATCCAGAGTCCAGGTACCATGATTGACGTCTTGACTTTGCAGCTAAATACATCTGCAACAGGGATTATCTTATCCTTAGGTACCTAGATCTTTTTGGGTCCTTTTGGGTTAGTTGCCTTAAAAGTTTGTTTGAACTTCTGTCTTTTTACAACAGGTTTGTTCTGACTAACTTTTGATTTAAACACATAAACTTTCTGATCAGAACGTGTATGTTTAATATCATTCAGATGACCAAACTTAAAATGAGAATATAAGAGAGTCTTCTTAATGATAAGTTTATCAACAGGCATTGAATTTAAATCCTTTCCAGAGGAAGATTCATATCCAATTCCTTTCTTGTTGTTTCTGCTAACTCCATAGATCATTGAAGCCATCTTGCTTCTATCTATGCTTTTAGCCAGAAACTTCTGAAAATTGTAGTCATATTCTTCTAAAATATTTTTGCATTTTGACTTAGTTTTAGATTCAGAGTCTTGTTGAGCATTTTAAAAATTGTTTTTCATTTTCAAATTGTTTTCTTTGAGCTCAGCATCTTCTGACTTTAACAGACTATTCTCAGATTCAAGATTGCATTTAAGATTCTTGCATTTGAGCTTAATCTTGTTATAGTTGTTCAGGACTTCTGATAAAACTTTAATAAGTTTTTCCCTAGAGAGATCAGAAAGTACCTCTTCTGAGTCAGATTCAGAGTCAGATTCAGATCCAGATGATCCTTCATCCTGATCTTCCGCGCCTGCCATCAGTGCCATGTTGGCGCATACTTCTTCAGATTCTGATGAAGATTCAGATTCATTTGAATCATCCCAGGTTTCCATTAGAACCTTCTTATTTTTTTCAAACTTCCTCTTTGGCTTTTCCTTTAGAAGCTTTGGACATTCATTCTTGTAATGACCAGGTTCCTTGAATTCATAGCAAACAACCTCCTTCTTTCCAGATCTTTTATGTCCAGAGGACTCTTTGCATTGATCTGGCTTCTTGAAGTTCTTGAACTTCCTCTGTTTATGCTTCCAGAGTTTGTTGATTCTTCTGGACAGCAAAGACAGTTCATCTTCTTCTTCAGAAGAAGACTCTTCAGAACTTTCTTCTAACACCTGCAATGCTTTAACAGATTTGTTAGATTTTAAAGAAATTGACTTACCTTTCTTTTGAGGCTCGTCTTCCTCAAGTTCAATTTCATGGCTCCTCAGAGAGCTGATTAGTTCCTCCAATGTGATCTTGTTCAGATCCTTAGCTAGCTTCATAGCAGTGACCATTGGTCTCCATCTGATGGGCAAGCTTCTATTGAGCTTCTTCACATGATCAGCAGTTGAATAGCCTTTGTCCAACACTTTTAACCCAGCTGTGAGGATCTGGAATCTAGAGAACATAGCTTCTATAGATTCAGATTCTTCCATTTTAAAGGCTTCATACTTCTGGATCAGCGCCAGGGCCTTGGTCTCTTTAACTTGTAAGTTCCCTTCGTGTGCCATCTTCAAAGACTCAAACAAATCAAATGCAGTTTCTCTGTTGGTAATCTTCTCATACTCAATATGAGATATAACATTTAATAAGATTGTTCTAGCTTTGTGATGATTTCTGAACTCCTTCTTCTGGGCTTCAGTCATAGATTTTCTATCAATTTTCTTGCCATCCCCATCAGTGGGGTGAACATAACCATCAACGACTAAGTCCCATAGATCAGCATCATAACCAAGGAAGAAACTCTCTATTCTGTCCTTCCAATAGTCAAACTTCTCCCCATCAAACATAGGGGGTTTTATGCTGATTCTATCCCTTTCTTCATATCTGTTGTTGATGTTAGATGTTGAAGCTTCAGCCATAATATCAACCAAATAATATCAAGAGTTTTTCTCGCTGGATCTTTTCTATTCACGGTGAAGTGATAGCACACACAGAACCGGAGCTCTGATGCCAACTGAAGGTGAGAAAACACTTAGAAGGGGGTTGAATAAGGATTTTGAAAATATTATGGCAATAAAAAAACAAAGATTTTTATCCTGGTTCGTTGAACTCAACTACTCCAGTCCACCCTATCAAGAGTGATTTGCCTTTCTCCTCAAGGACTTAATCCACTATAATCAACTGACTACAATATCAACCACTAAGAACAACTGTTCTTAGTCTTCTCAAGAACTACTAACCACAACTTGGTCTTCTCAAGGAACTTTTACAATCAAATGTAAAATTAAACAAGTGTTTGAATGCTTCTAAGTAAGCTATATCACAAATGTTATTTACACTTAAGTTTAAGAACGTATGAAATAAATTCAGCACAAAGTAATAATTTGTATGAGAGCTTTTCAATGAATTTTTTATCAAAGTACGTCAACTTTAGAAAAATGTTGAAGTCTTGCTCTTATAGACTTAGAAATCCAAAACGTTGCAAGCTTGAAGACCGTGTACTGCAAAATAGTTGTAACCTTTTTGTCTTTACATCACTTGACCTTTCCTAGAAGTAGAACGTTCAGAGAAATCCTTTGTGCCTGAGTTCTTATGTCTAGCATAAAAGAGGAAAGAGTCGTTTGGCATAACCAACGGATATAACTTTGAATTCTTCTTCAATAATTTTCTATTTCATAGCAATCTACATTAGAGCCTTAGTGATCAGAGTCTTGATGTCGTCAGAGTTTGCTGTATCAGAGTGTTGCAGCAAGTGTGCATTAGCGTGAGATAACTCAGAGCAGAGTTTAGAGATCAGATCCTTAGTACTTGCAGCGTACAGTACTATCAGAGTCTTCTGAAAAACAGTGCTTGAAACTCTTCATACAAAAACTTCAGTCTACGCTTCACATTCTTCTGTAGCTTCTGCTTCAGATCCTTCTGTAGGCAGCGCTCAGAGTCTTCTGTAGGCAGCGCTCAGAGTCTTCTAAGAGATGCTTCTGACGCTTCAGAGCCTTGCGTAGTTCAACGTTCAGATCCATTTTGGCTTTCAGAAGAATATTAAGTTTAATATCTGCAGCAAAAATACTTGAACAAATTTTAGAGTATATAATTTCTTAATACAAAATTTCGTAAGTGTTATCATCAAAACATAGAGATATAACTAAGAACCAATCTGTGTTCTAACAATCTCCCCCTTTTTGATGATGACAAAAACATAAGAAATTTGTTCAATAAAGAGATAATTATAACTCCCCCTGAGATTATGAATCTCCCCCTGAATTGAATACTTAGAAAGAATAGAAACTTCCCTTTTTGCATGAGTATTCTTTTCAGAGTCAGAGCTTGACTGTTCCAAAAAATTAGTGCTTGATTTGGATGAACGTTTCAGAATCAGAGCCTGATTGGTTAAAACTTGATCTGGGGATCTCAGAGTTACTTTAAAGGATTTTGTCAGATTTATCATTAGTTCTGAAATACTAAAAATTCACGTTAGTTATAATTTGATATTTCTGAATTCCGTTCAGGTAATGTTTATTTGAACAGTCAGAATTTCATTTTCTCCCCCTTTTTGTCATAATCAAAAAGAAAACTTTTAAAGATAATTAAAGGAAACATTGAGAAAAGATACAGTCAGATAGAGAAAAACATTCAAGTTCATTCATTCATTCAAATAAGTACTCAGACGGAACAGACAAAAACAAATAAACAACATCAGATGAGAAATAAAAACAACTGCTCAAACATCAAATAAAGAAAACATAAATCTAAGACTGTTTGGAAAGAAGCATGTTCAGAAGGAGAGTGATCTCAGAAGAAGATTCTTCTTGCTTTGACATCCACTTCTCAATGTTTTCAGTCTTCTGATCTTGCCTAGCCATTCATGACTTAATCTCAAACTGACCAGCTTCCAGCACAACAATCTTATCTTCTAATTCTGGGTTCTCTTTCTTGATCTCAGAAGAAGTAGACGGAGCAGATTCTGATGCAGGAGTAGGAGCAGAGTCAATTTCCATTGGAGTTGTAGAGTCTGGAGGCGCAGATGCAGATGATTTGTCCACAATCATCAGAGCCAAAGGATTCTCTTCCTGAATGACTTCAAAAGCAGATCCTTCAATATTCTCAGAAGTAGCAGACACTCCAGAAGATGAAGGTGCATTCTCAAGAAGCAAAGTAGAGGATCTGGTTACATTCCAAAGCATTGTTCTGGTAAGCTCAGCGAATCTTATCTTCGCATCATCAGAGCAGACACTCTTCAGATTAGAAGCAACAACATTGAATCTGGAAATGAACTTATCCCAGCATTCTTCAGAAGCTTCTGGATTGATGCTCGAGAGACATTTCTCTTCCACAGAGTTTAGACTCATTCTGATTTCCTTCTTGAAACTAGCAAACAGAGTATTAACATCCAATCTAGATTTTGGTTTAAGGTAGGTTTCCAGAGATGTTGGTTTGGGTTATTCTTGTGGAGGTGGTATGGTAAAGGTTGGGATGATGAATTGAGGACGAGGATAAGAAGGAAAAGATGGATGGTCAGATGATGAAGTAGAGGTTTTGAATCTGGATGAAGTGTGAAACATAAATGGTTTAAAACTAGATGCAGAGGGAATGACATCAAAAGGTGCGGCAGTGTAGGGGATAAAGACAGATTTATCAGAAAGCAGAGGTTCTGATGGAATAATATCTGGTAGTTGTTCAATATCATTTTGAAGTACAAATGGAAGAATAGTTAAAGAGCTAGGTTTGTATGGAATGATAGAGTCAGATGGTTCTATTCTGGTAAAAAAGTGTTTAATCTTTAGACTAGAAGGAAGGGGATCAGAGGGTTGTGGTTTAAAGGATGCAAAAGAAATAAACTTAGATGTTCTGGGTTTAGGTTTTGGAGAGGGTTCAGGAATGATAGCATCAGATGAAATAGATGTATCTGGTTGTTTTGGTTCATATCCTCTGAGAGAGGGGGGTGAGCTAACATCAGGGTGAACATCAGATTCAGATGAATCAGATGAGGTAGATGAGGGACAGGATGTTGAAGATATGTCAAACATAACTTTGAGGGGTTGGACATCCAGAACCTCAGAATCAGATATGTTTGATTCAGTAGGTTTGGGTTGCTCAGGTTGAGGATTTGGTTGTGGATTGGAAGGTATAGATTTTGGTGGTTCAGATACAATAGGTTCAGATTGTATTTGTTCAGGTACAGAAGCATGTTGTTGTTCAGGTTGTTGTGGAGAAGGTTCTTGAGGTGTTGGTTTTGGTTGTGGATTGGAAGGTATAGATTTTGGTGGTTCAGATTGTATTTGTTCAGGTACAGAAGCATGTTGTTGTTCAGGTTGTTGTGGAGAAGGTTCTTGAGGTGTTGGTTTTGGTTCTGTTGTTGGTTTTGTTGTTGGTGGTTCTGGTGGGGAAATTTCAGATGATTTTGGTGCAGGAGTTTGTTTGTCAGATAAGGGATTATCAGATGGTTTAGATTGTGTTGGTTCAGATGGATACTTTTCAGATGGTGTTGCAATAGGTTGGGTTACAGATGGTCTAGCAGAGGGTTTCTTAGGTTTAGAAACACGAGGAGGTGAAGGTGAAGGTAATGGTATAATAGGTTCATGAAGAGTTTGATCAGATGTTAATACCTCTTGTACAATTTCCATAATTTCTTTGAGACTTGCCTCTGGAGGATTGATTTTTGATTTCTTGACTCTCTTAGGCTTGACAGCAGCAGCTTCACTAGTGGCTTTCCTCTGAGGCTTAGAAGGTTCTTCTGAAGCAGCCTTTCTCTTCTTCTTATGTCTGGCCTCATACAGATCTGGAGCAGGTTCACCTGCCTTCTGAACCAGATTTGCTGGCAAAGGAATTAGGAATTCCTTCATTCATACAATCTGCGATGTATTGCAGAACAATGTCCCTTGGTTCATTTGCAAAGAACATAGGGAAATTTGCAACTTGGACTCTTCTTTGAGTGACCTCTTCATAGTTGAATTTCTTCGGAGCAGAAGTAACTTCTTCTACCACTTTTATCCTATGAAGACTCTTCCTGTTCAGAGGTTTTCCAACTGCAGAAGCCAATTCTTTCTTCATTCCAGCTTCAAACAGATGACTAACAAGACCATTCTCAGTTAGAATGTCTGAGATAAGTCTTCCCATTGGTATCCAGTTTCTATGCTTCTGGTGCTTATTTCTAAACTCTTCCCTTGACTGTTTAACATGCGTCCATAGATGATTAAACAAAAGATATGGCAGATCCGCCTTGGTACTCTGACTCAGACAATACATAAAGTATAGCTGATCAGTGTTGACATAATCTGGAGAATTTGAAGATTTTCTGTGGTGAATGCAGCTCATGAAAATCTTAGCCCAGATTTTGTAAACTGGTTTCAGATCCTTGACCTTGTTAGAAGCAATTCCAGAAGTGCAAATTTCTTTATACACATCAGTCATATCAACACACCCAGATGGTAGATTAGTGACTCCATCTGTCTCCTCATATCCTATGAGTTTTCTTATCAAAGCTTCAGTAATGATGATTTCTTTCCCCAGAACGAAAGAAACTATGAACTTAGGGCAACAAGATGCATGTATCCAGAATTCTTTTACCAGACGAGGGTAAACTGGTCCCATTAATCTGTCAAAGAACTTGGTCCAACACTGTGCATCAATGATGGGACGGAGATCATACCCATTTTCTGCAAATGATTCAAAGTTGACTATGGACTCACACATAACTTCCAACTTATCAACAGGCGTGAGTAGTGTTCTGATAGGTTCCTTAAATGGGACAACACCCATGTTTGATGAAGTAACTGCAACCATTGTAGATTGGAACTGAGCTGCTGTTGAAGATGAAGTAGCCATAGTTGAAGATGATGAAGGTTTAGGGTTTAGATGAAGGCCAAAGAGCAAACAGAAATGCATATACGTGTTTGTGAGAGTGAAAAGTGTGAAATGGTGAGATTTGTGGAATTTATAGAAGAAATTTAGGGCAAACAGAAAGTCACACGCTCAGCACATACGCAACTAGCAATTAATGGCATTTAATGAAGAGAAAATAATCATTTCAAAGCAATAAATGATTCTGACAATTGGGGGGAAAACGAGAAATTAACTATTCAAACATTACCTCAAACGTCTCTTCAGTATTGTGCACGCCATCTTTTCAGATTCTAGAGTGACACGTGTTTGCTTGCATGTGCTTCTGAAATCTCTTTGAGAAATGAAACGTTCGCCAACGTTCAGATCCTCTGAGACTTGTTAGTTCAGATACACACAGAAATAATAATTTAAGAAATTAAATGAAATACAGATGAAATACTTCAGAGTTTTAAACATTTTGCATCTGAGAAATTTGCTTCTGATAAATATTATTCTGGACAAAATTTCATACCAACATTTTTCAGAATAAACTTAAACCTATCTTCAGCAAGGGGTTTTGTGAAAATATCAGCCCATTGATGATCTGTATCAACAAAGTCTAATTTTATAATACCCTTCTGAACATAGTCTCTGATGAAGTGATGTTTAATTTCTATATGCTTAGCCTTAGAGTGTAAAATTGGATTTTTAGACAAGCATATAGCAGAAGTATTATCACAGAATATAGAAATATTACTCTCAAAGATTTGATAGTCTTCTAGCTGACTTTTCATCTAGAGCATATGCGTGTGTTGCACCCCAAAATTTGCTCAACCTTTTCTTGCCTTATTTGTGTTTCATTGCATTTCATTTGCATAGTTACATCATGTACATAGTTCAATAATTTGCATACCATAGCATAGCATGCATCCAACAAGGGATCAAGGTGTCTATCAAGAGAAGAGCCTAGCAAGAGGTGTTATCCAAGATGAGAAGTCATCCAGGCCATCAAGAAAGGATTTGAAGTCTTGAGAAGTTTGAGTGCCTACATGTGGGTTGTGCCCATATCTTGAGGAGTGTTGAGAATCATCAGTGGGATGAGAAGCATGGAATGTGAATGTGAGGTGTGCATGGATCTCATGGGATATCTAGAGGGCCTTATTGAAGCTGAGGCAAGTCATTGATTCAAGTATGAGAGCCACAGTTGAGGTGCAGTCAACTAGGGTTTCATATGGGTCAACCCTAATTCAATTGAGTAATTGGAGAGCATCAAGGCCTACCTCGAGGTCAAGGGATTCATGGATTGATATGTTGATACATGTGTGGTGTTGTGCCAAGGTTAAACAAAGAAAGATTAAGAATGTGGGAAGTTGCTAAATTAAGGATTCAGTGTAAAATCCCCTGTTTAGTGCCCAACTTCAAAGCCACATAAGTCAAAATACAAGTTTCAAATGGATCTTTGGCCAACATGAAACTTGTAGAGCTTCTCAATAACTTTAATTTGAGTACTAGAAGTCTTCAAGAAGATTTGTAGAACTCAAGTTATGGTCTTTACAAATTACAGGTCACCAGAGGACACTGAAATATATCTGTGAAAGTCACTTGACTTCCAAGCAACTTTTGCCCTTCAAGGAATTTTCAAATTGATTCTTGGTCAACATAAGAGTTGTATATCTTGATCTTAGCTTTCCATATAGTACTGGAAGTCCTCAAGGGGATTTATAGAACTCAAGTTATGATGTTGGCAATCCAGGGGTATTTTGGGCATTTGTGATTATAGGTCATTTTCAAGCATGTGCCAAAATCTCCATCTTCCACTCCTCAAATGAAAAATTGTTCAACATGAAATGTGCTTAGAATGATGTTTTTAGGTCAAATGTGAATTCATGGGGGATTGAATGAGCTTATATCAAAAGTCATTCAAATGGCCTAAAATAAGGAAGGATTTTAAGTGAATCAAAGAGGGAAATTGTGATTTTTGGGTTATGGGTCCTAAACATGGCAAGTGACTACATTTTTTTGACTAGAAATCACATTCTAAAGACATTGGAAATGTTACTTTTTTGAATTGAGGCTTGGTTTCATGACTTGCTTTGTAAATTTGTTACTTCCAAAACAAGTCACATATCCAAATCAGCGACCAATGCAATTCAGGGCTCCATTTTGGTCTAAACACATTCACTAAGCCATAAGGAGTTGGTTAGAACCTTCTGGAACAAGCTGGGAGCAAGATTTCACAACTGTCACATTGAAATTTCAAGGGAAAAATCAGAATTGTGGATTCATGGAATTGGGCTTCAAACTGGGCTCAGAAGCCCATGGAGAGTTTCTATATATTGAGGGGAGTGATTGCAGATTTTTTTGGGTGGTGATTTCGTGCTAGAAGCTGAGATAGCAAGTGGATTTGCAAGAGCTCCAAGTCAGAATCGGTTTTGAAGTTGCAAGCCTATTCAAGCCAAACTAAAGGTTGGAGAAGCTTCATTGTGCATCACTGGTCGTGTCTGAAGAGTCTTGGAGTTTGAATTGAGCATTTGATCCCTCTGTTGATCCAATTTTTCCAGGTATGTAAACCTTTAAATTCCTCATGATCTAAGAAGAATTGAGCAGAATCTTGCATGTGGTTAGGGCCTAGGTTGATCATAGATCGTTTATGGATAAGATTTTTAGTGTTTAGAGACAATTAAGTGTGATGCACCATTTCTGTTTGAACACGGTTATGCATAATCTTGAGGTTTTGACTTGAATTAGATAGCTATTAATGATCAGTGCAACAAGAGGAAGAGATATGTGGCTTTGGTTTTTGATTTGGTGTTGATCAAATTCTTGGTGCCATTTCTGTTTGCTTTCGAATTGGGGAATGTAGTGAGATTTAGGGGATGTGGATTGGAGATTTGGAATCCTTGTAAAATTCTGGTCAAGATCAATATTTGGATTGTGTTTTCTGATCACCTGCAACCACCATCTCACCGGAGAAGATGGTGGTTTCCACCGTGGACCACCGCCTGAGAATGTGACCTTCGCCTGAGCTAGAGGTAGGAGATGAGGTCTTAGCCCTTGGATCAGCTTTCTCCATTGACCTTGTATATGCATCTCACGATCCAGATTCAAACTCAGGATTGCCTCCAAGCCATTGAAACGCATCGTTTCATTAAACGATGTGGCAAGCCCAGTCAGCTGCCATCTGGTCCTCACGTGGACACGCTCTGAAGCTTTGGATTCGCTTACCAGTCAATTGATCTAAGGGCTCTCATTTAATTCAGCATTTTAATTTCTTTATTTCATTTTTGATTTATTTTTAATTCATTTTGATTCTAAAATTCATAATAAATAGAAAAATAAACATTTTTAAGCTAGATTTTTTTCCCTAACCCCTTAAAAAATTTAGAATTTAATAGGATTGAAAAATGTTTAATTCATGCATTTTTTGTTTTATTGGCATTTTTTGCATTTTAATTGGTTTTATTTTTAATTTGTTTGACATGTGTTTTTTCTGATTTTATTGTGAATGACTGGTGATGAATTTTGAGTTGATTCTTTTTGGGCTAGATAGATTAGAAATTCATGTACCCATAGTAATTTTCTCATATTTTTGTGAGAGAATTTTAGGCTATTTTGAGAATTGAACATTAGGTGGTTTAGAATTAGGGTTTTAAGATGATACCTTTAGGTTTAGGGCATAGTTTTAGGTCCAAATGAATGTTTAACCCCCTGGTTTTTGTATGAGAGATTCATAAGAGGTTTAGGAACCCTTAGTAATTTTTGTAGGATTTCAGAATCCTTTTTGGTATTTTAATTAGAATTAGTTTTAGGACTAACTTCTAGGAGTTTCTGATGAACTAATTTGGCTAGTTTAATTCAATAATTCCCCTTAGACTAGGGTGGTGTTGCTTTTGAGCTTGGATGACCATGAAGACCAATTGAAGGTGCTTTGGAGAGCTTGAAGGAGCTTGGATGTGAAGATTCTCTCATCTTGTGGATGCTTGTCAGGAGCTTAGGGAAACTAGGGTTTTTAGGAAGAGCATCAGAGTAGTTCTACTTGTTTCTTCAAACATGGAGTATCTTGTCCATCTCCATTCAATCCAATGACATAAAGTCCTCCTTGGGAAGCTCCATCTCTCCTTAGGAGGGATGAGTGGTATGCCCAAGTGAGTAGAACTTTGAGGATACCTTTCATTTGCAATGTTGAGTTCTCAGTGACTTCCCTTGGTTGTCATTGAGCCTCTTAACATTTCACCTTGATCTTGTTGGTTTGATTCTCCCCTGGAGGTGCTTGTTGAAGCTTAGTAGCTAGGGTTTTGTGCTTGTTGAAGCTTGGTGAGGATGGAGTCAGTAGCTTGTTGAAGCTAGGGTTTACTGCTTGTTGGAGTTTGGGTCAGGAGCTTGTTGAAGCTGGTTACTGGTTGGGGTTTGAGCTTGCTTAAGTTGGGAGCTTGTTAAAGCCTGGTGCTTGTTGAAGATTGAAATTTTATTGAAGCTTGAATATGGGAGTTATTCATGAAGATGAAGGTTGTTGTTGTCAACTCTTTGCTGGTTAATCATCTGTTGTTGTCAGAGCTGCTGTTTGTTGTAGGAGTTTGGTGCTGCTGCTTGGGCTGCCTCCTCTGCTTTGGGGTTTTGTTTTCTGTATTGCTTGTTGGCTTGTGTAGCTTGCCCCCTAGGTTTGAGGTGAATGTGGATTCACTTTGACTGTTTTTTTCCCAGGTTCGCGGTTGAGTGGGACTCCCTTGCCTCGCTTGTATTGCTGCATTGCATGCATTTTACTGTATTTGCTTGCTTTCTTTTATGTTTATCCCCTAGGATCTCTGATTTCCTCTGTGCAGGAGGGAATTATGACATACATTAGGATTCTTATCCATGCATGACAACATTAGGTTAGTTTTATTCCCCTTTCAACCCTAGGTTTTTTTAAAGCTTCTTTCTCTTATCTCAAAACAATTCAAAAACACAGTAATTAGGATAACGCGTGATGTACGCTACGAGCCTTAAGCTATTTGAGAAAAGGTTGTTGGAGGGTCACTCTTCAGTAATCTGATTGCTTAGTGTGGTAACCTTAGGGTGACATACGACGTAGTCACTCTCAGATCACAAGTCTTTAGTGCAGTACAAGTTGCAAACAGACTAAAAAAACATTTCTTTCGTGAAAGATTCAAAACAAACATCAAAGTGTCATTTTTGTCCGCTCGGACTCTTAATCAAGAAAAACCCTTTTTGAAGGTAATAAAAAACAGTCAGACAAGCTTGTGTCTTCCGTAGCCCGAACTATGTTTGCTCTGATCTTTCATGCTGTATGAAAATACGTAGGCATAGGATGTCGTATCCTAGTGAGCAACCTTCCCCCTTAACCCGTAGTTAGGCGAACTACGTTGACTCTGATTTCTCGTTCCAGACGGGGATACGTAGGCATAAAGTGCGATACTTTGCCGAGTCATTTTCTTTTCTTTTTAACCCATACCTGTAGAGTAGATAGAATAACATACCCTTAGATAGAAAACAAGCGTGGATCCCGTCGAGTACGACGGACGTGAGGGGTGCTAATTCCTTCCCCTTGCGCAACCGAATCCCGAATCCAGGATTTGGTTGCGACGACCATTCCTTTCCCTCTTTGCGTTAGGTTTACTCTAAGTGTTTCCTTTCCCTCTTGTGGGATAAATAACGCACGGTGGCGACTCTTCTGTCATAGCCGGCGCCGATTTTCGCAGTAGCGACAGCTGGTGACTCTACTGGGGACATCAGGTTCCCTATGCGAGTCGATCCTAGCGCTTGTTTTCCCGTCTGGGGTTTTGTATGTATTTACCTTTCTGCCTTTACTTTCAGTACTATATTATTGTTGTTGTGCTGGGTAGAGGGTTAGATTGAGAGATAAGCCGGGCCTGGGCTTGAGTTTGCACATAGACTTAGAAGTAGAGAGTAGTGGTTAGCCTGCTTGCTTAGCTCGCACCAGCTAGCCGCGAAATCTGCGCTCGGACGAGATTCTCTTTGATGCTTCTTGCCTGGCCCTTAGGGCTCGACAAGTTGTCTGACCCGAGGATTGTCGACTCTGGGGACCTATCAATTGGGATTCGACTAAGTGAGGTCGCTTCAAGAGATGATGATGCCACACCTTCTGGGTATCATATCATCGCTCTTGAAAGTCTGTGACGTTGAACCCGCATAGGATGCCGTACCTTGTCTGCGAGTTAAGTACATACCTATGAGGGGTAGGTAGGTCTGTTTGCAGGAAACCTTTGACCTCAGAGTACCTGGTTTATCTCTGTCAGTGAGATGTGGTTACAGGGTTCAGTTGAGTGGTTGGTTTGAGAGGAAGATTTGGTGGTTCTCAGGCTTCAGTACAAAGCAGCAGTTCATCAGCATTGCACTTAATCTCCTGTTGGCATATGCATGTGCATTTTCATGTTTGCATTTCATTAACGTGTATTTATGTTGCAGGTGTGATCATTCCCCTCTGATTCTAGTGTATCTTCTAGCCAGACATGGAGTCCATAAAGAGGACAGTTGCTTACCAGTTGCATGCGCCGGATATCAGTGCCTTGCTGGGATTAGTTGCTCTAGCAGATGAGAGAGTGAGGGCTGAGTTCAGAGTATCTTATGGGAGATTGCTTAGTTTGTTGTACAGGCCTTCAGCATTTGAAACGACTGGGGTGTATACTTTGATGCAGTTTTATGAGCCTCAGCTGAGATGCTTCCTGTTCCCCGACTGTATTCTGGCACCCACTTTGGAGGAGTATTCTGCTATGTTGGGGGTTCCTGTGTTAGACCAGATGCCCTTTATACATGTTGATGCTGAGCCTGAGTTGGCTACACTTGCTGAGATTGTCAGTTTAGACGCTTCTGAGTTTCCTGGAGGATTGGTCAAGCTGAACGGAGCCTATGGTTTTCACCTGTCTGTCCTGGTTGAGAAGGCTACACAGTGCGCGAAGAGTGGATGTTGGGTTGCCTTCAGTACCATTCTAGCTGTCTGCATCTATGGGACTGTCTTGTTTCCTAATGTGCCAGATTTTGTTGACTCAGATGCCTTCTTGATTCTTGCCTCGAAGAATCCAATTCTTACTCTCTTGGGCGCTGTTTATCATTCTATTCAATACAAGAATGAGAAACGTCGTGGCAAGAATGTTTCCTGCTGTCTTCCTCTTTTGTACAGGTGGTTCCAGGGACATCTTCCGAAGACAGGACCTTTTGTTGATGCTGTTGATACTTTGGATTGGTCTTCCCGGTTGATGGGGCTATCTGCTGAGAACATCATTTGGTTTGATCGAAACATGCTTGGCACTGATATTATATATAGTTGCGGTGGCTTTCCGAATGTCCCTTTGATTGGACGGAAAGGCTGTATCAACTATAACCCGTCTCTGCTTGTGAGACAGTTTGGTTATGCCTTGAGAGATGCTCCTATTGAGGTTGAGATACAGGAATCTTTGTATCTCACGGGCTCATTAGACGAGGCTGTTTTGAGCAGGTTGAGACATGCATGGGCTAACATCCATAGGAGAGGGAAGGCTTTGCTGGGTAAGAGCAACAATAAAGCTTATGATCCCTATTTGGCTTGGATCCACGAGAGAGCTAGGATTTCCCTGATGCCATATCCTGCTGTGAAACCTCTGTATCTTCCAGTGATTGAGGTATCTACTTCGGATGAGGTTGAGAAGTATAACAAATTGTTGGCTGAAAACGAAGAATTGAAGAAAGCTAATGGTGAGTTAGAGAAAGAGATCTTCCAGTTGCATCATGAGAAGAATGAAGCTACCTTCACTGTGAAGGAACAGATTGGGTTGATTAATAGGTTGGGTTCAGAGTTGACTGAGGAAACCAACAAGAGGGAAAAGGTGGGAGCAGGCTTGAACGGTGTTAGCAAGGTGCTTTCTTCCAAGAAGGAACTCTTAAACAAAGCTTATTCCCGACTCGGCAAGTGGGAAACATTATGGAATACCACGCTTACCAAGCGGATGGAGCGTGAAGATGAGCTGAAGCTGCAGATTGCCACGCTAGAGGCGCAGATTAGAGCCCAGGATGCAAAGATAGCTGAAGAGACATCACTTAGAAGCGCTGTTGAGCTTAAAGTAAGTGACCTTGACAAGAAGCCGAGGGGTTGTGAATTGAAGGCCGGCTCCAAGAGATGCAGACTCGATGAGTGCTCTGGCGAAGGAACCTGCAAGGACGGCGCCAAAAAGCTGCGATCCACTACTGAGCGACATGCATTACTGATACAAGAGCTAATCTCCAGACTAGGTCATTCGGAGACATTGAGGATATTGGAAGATGTCAGAGCACGCCATTTGGCCTGAGTCATCTTTGCCTTGCTTTTGTTATCTGTACTTGTATTTTGACCATCGCCAGGCTTGTTGGCCGAGGTCTCTTCAGTTGTATTCAGTTGTACTCTTGTACTCTGCCTCTTGGCATTTGTTTATGTATGAGGGTTTTTCGATTCCTTGCTTGCTTGATGGGGACTCCATTGTCGTGTTGGCCTTCCTTCTGAAACTAGAATCGGGGGGGAATATAACCTGTAGCATATTTATACGTTTGCATCTGCATCCTCATATTGCATGACCGGTATTTTTGAATCTGTATCTTATTTCCTACATCTCACAGGTTTTTCAGGATTGACGACCAGAGAGTACACCGCTATTCAACCAGAAACAACTGCAAGAAGATAATGGATCAAGTTCAGGTCGAGATGCAGGAAATCCGCGAGAAGTTGACTCTGTTCATGCAAGCTATGGAGAGACTGGCCAAGGGCCAGGAGAACCTCCAGACCTTGGTGCAACCGCTGCTGATGCGGACAAACGGAAATGGTAACACTGACCACATTTCTGTTGAAACTCCTCGCCGGGAGGATGAGATACCGGCAGTTGTTACTCCACCTATTGTGACTGTCAACGGAAACACGGGTACTGGTGCAGGTGCTGGCGCTGGTAATGGTAATACTGGCAATGGTGGTGATGGGCATGTTGTTAACAACAAAGGCAACACTGTGGATGACGATCAAGGATTCGTTGACAATGTTGTCTTTGGAAATAATGGGTATGGTAATGTCAATCAGGACGAGAACTTCGGGTTCAACAATCAAGGCTTCGGTAATGACGGTTACAGCAACAATCAGGGGTATGGCTATGGTAATGGTGGGTTCGGTAATGTGAATAACAATGGCGCTGGAGCATTTCCTTTCAACAATGGTTTTGGACCTGCTAGGGTCAATCTAGGGTTCGGCAACTGAGGACAGGGTCCTGTGTACAATCAGCAAGGATTTGGCCGTAACACGGGTTACGATGGGTATGTCAATGACTGGAATGTGGATCAACAGGATGACACTTTTTCAGGAAGAGGTATGGGACCTGAAAGCCCTATTGACCCTGTTTAGAGGATCAGAATGCTAGAAGAGCAGATAAAAGGTGTAGTTAATCAGAACTCCGCTGGGTTAGACATGACTACTATGGGGTTGGTACCAGGGCTGAGGGTGCCATTGAAATTCAAGGCTCCAACATTCGAAAAATACAAAGGGGATACCTGCCCAAAGGTCCATGTACGTTCGTATTATAGAAGGATGTCTGCGTATTCCAATGATGAAAGGATGCTCATGCATTTCTTTCAGGACAGCTTATCGGGACCATCTTTGGAATGGTACATGGGACTGGAGCCCACTCAGATTAGAAGCTGGAAGCAGTTGGCTGATGCTTTCGTTATGCATTACAAATATAACAGTGATTTGGCGCCAAACAGAGTTCAGCTGCAGAGTCTGTCGCAGAAAAGTGGTGAGAGTTTCAAAGAGTACGCGCAGCGGTGGCGCGATATGGCAGCTCGGGTGCATCCTCCTTTGGTTGAAAGAGAGATGAATGACATGTTTGTGGGGACATTTACAGGAATGTACTATGACAAGTTACTCAATGTTTCGATGGGTAGCTTCTCCGATATGATCCTTATGGGAGAAAGGATCGAGAACGGAATTAAAATTGGGAAGATTCAGGCAGGTGAATCTACTTCAGCTGGGGGTGCGAGAAAAGCGTTCGACAGAGGAAGACAGGGTGATACAAGTGCTGTATTTGGTGGCAGAGGCCGGGGCAGAGGTAGAAATCAGTATAGTCGACTTCAACAAATAGCCAGTGTTACTATCCCAATTCCTCAACAACAGCAGTAGCAACCGCCGCAGCAGCAGCAAAGGCAGAATCAGGGTCAGAGAAGGTTTCAGAATGCAAAGCCGAAGAGAGTATTCGATAAGCCTCCGTCGACATATGTGGAGCTTCTTCAGACATTTCTAGGGTTGAATTTGGTTGAGAAAATAACTTTGGAACCGCCTACAGGACCGGTACTTCCTTATGGGTACGACGCTAGGAAGCACTGCGAATTCCATTCTGGGGCGCCCGGACATGATGTAGAATCTTGTCATGCTTTCAAGCATAAAGTTCAAGACTTGTTGGACAGTAAAGCCATCAATTTTGGTCAAGTGGGGCCTAATATTGTAAAACAACCTATGCCTAATCATGGGGCAAATGCCATCTTGACAGAAGAAAATTTGAACTTGGTGATGGATGTTCGCGAACTGAAGACACCATTGAGTGAGGTGAAAATCTGGTTGCTCAGAGGGGGAGTATTCCCTGGTTGTGACGAATACTATTTAGAGTGTTGGACCCAGCCCGAGGGTTGTACTGATTTGAAGCAGGGCATTCAGGCCATGATCGACGAAGGGACCTTGCAATTTGATCGAACTGCGGTTGAGAAGCCTGTGGAGGCATTATGTGATAAGCAGAATGATATTGCAACGGTGACGATCCCGAGAAAGACTATAACGATAACGGCGCCCGCCCAGTGGCCAACTATTACGATCACCAAAGCAGGGCCTGTTCCCTTTGAGAGTACGAAAGCTGTCCCGTGGACCTATGGATTAGAAGCGTATTGCAACGGTGAAAAGATTGTGATGAATAGCCAGCCAGTTGGGGCTGTTGATAATGTTGTTGGAACGGGGGGCATGGCCCGTAGCAGAAGGATCTTTACCTCACCTGAAATAGAAGCAGAGAGGTTGGCCAAAGGTAAAGCCAAAGTAAGTGAAAATGGGCCTTCTCAGTCGAAAGAAAAGGATATGTCGCTCAAGGACGTAGAGGAGTTCATGAGACTGATTCGGAAAAGCGACTACAAAATTGTTGAACACCTACAGTAGACGCCGTCGAAGATTTCTATCTTGTCGTTGTTGTTATGTTCCGAGGCCCACCGGAACGCCTTGCTAAAAATACTGGATACGTCATTCGTACCTCAAGAAGTTTCTGTAAATCAGTTAGAGGGGGTAATGGCACATGTCAATGCTGGACATAGCCTGGGTTTCATAGATTTTGATCTAACGCCCAGGGGTTGAGAGCACAACATGGCTTTGCATATATCGGTGGAGTGCCGGGGCACCGTAATGTCACATGTATTGGTGGATACTGGATCGTCGTTGAACGTATTACCAAAGAAAGCCATGATGAAATTGGACATACAGGGAATTATTTGCACGCCCAGCGATTTGGTTGTGAGGGCGTTTGACGGGACGAAAAGATCGGTGTTTGGGTCCATAACATTACCGCTTCAGGTAGGGCCGGAAATTTTTGATACCGAATTCTACATCATGGATATCCATCCAGCTTATAGCTGCCTTCTTGGGCGACCATGGATCCACGCTGCAGGGGCCGTGACGTCCATGCTGCACCAGAAGTTGAAGTATATGGTGGGTGATAGTGTTGTTACCGTTTGCGGGGAGGAGGATATTTTGGTCAGTCACCTGTCTTCGTTCAAATATGTGGAGGTCGACGGAGAAATACACGAAACACCTTGTCAAGCCTTCGAAGGGTTGCAGATTAAAGACAAAGCTCAGGGTTCCAGCAAAATATCAGAGGTGGCAGTGTCATCTTACAAAGAGGCTCAGGCTTTAGTACAGACCAGTGAGACTAAAGGCTGGGGGCAGGTACTGGAGATTCCCGTGAAGAGTGATAAGTTTGGGCTAGGGTATCGACCGACGTCGTCAGCATCATCTTCAGGAGCGCCCAGGTTCAAGGGACCGGTCACGATTACGCCAAGCGGGGTGTGCTTTGAGACTATCAACGCTATTTTCGATGCTGAAGACGGAGATAGCGACTGCGATATGGACGCGTGGATCAAGCCAAGCGTGCCAGGACAAAGTCTCTGCAACTGGTCCATCCGGGAAACTGTCCTAGTGACTTTTAAACAGTAATGATTTGTTGAATAATCCTATGTCCTACCCGGGGCATAGTGATGTTACATTAGGGCTACTTGATTATGTGTATTGCACTGTTTAATCATGAAATAAAGGCGTTTTTCATATTCAAATATTGTGATCCCTGTCTTTCTTGTTTTTTCTTTAACAATAAATGGCAACGTGGTTATTTGCTTTGTTTGCGTGTTGAAGCGTTTAACCATTTCCTTTGCAGGACTAATATTTCAGATGACATCTCATACGAACCGCCTATGACTCGTTTCGACTTCGAGCACCCGGTATTCCAAGCAGAGGGAGAGGTTGTTGAGGATAGCGACCTGCTAGAGGAGCTGACTCGTTTGTTGAAACAGGAAGAGAGGATCATTCTGCCTCATCAGGAGGAAATTGAGATTATCAACTTGGGGTCGGAAGAAGTTGTGAGAAATATCCGTATAGGGGCTGCGCTGCAGAGCGACATCAAGCAGAGGCTGATTGAGATACTGCGAGAGTATAGTGATATATTTGCTTGGTCGTACGAGGATATGCCTGGGTTGGATACGGACATGGTTGTGCACCGTCTGCCGTTGCGAGAGGAATGTCCGCCTGTTAAGCAGAAACTCAGAAGAACCAGACCAGACAGGGCTGTGAAAATCAAGGAGGAAGTTCAAAAACAGTGGGATGCTGGTTTCCTAGCCGTTACAACTTATCCGTCGTGGGTCGCTAATATAGTACCAGTGCCGAAGAAAGACGGTAAAGTGCGAATGTTGATAGACTACCGTGATCTGAATAGGGCGAGCCCGAAAGATGACTTTCCCCTTCCTCACATTGATGTGCTAGTTGATAACACTGCTCAGTCTCCGTATTCTCCTTCATGGACGGCTTCTCAGGCTATAATCAGATCAAAATGGCGCCAGAAGACATGGAGAAGACTACCTTCATTACTCCCTGGGGAACATTTTGTTACAAAGTGATGCCCTTCGGACTGAAGAATGTTGGGGCAACATATCAACGAGCTATGACGACTCTCTTTCATGACATGATGCATAAAGAGATCGAGGTTTATGTTGATGATATGATTGCCAAATCCCAGACAGAGGAGGAGCATTTGGTTAATCTGCTGAAACTGTTCAAAAGGCTTAGGAAGTTCAGGTTGAGACTGAACCCTAACAAGTGCACCTTCGGGGTGAGATCGGGTAAGCTACTGGGGTTTATTGTGAGCGAAAAGGGAATAGAGGTTGACCCTGCAAAGATAAAAGCTATACAAGAAATGCCGACGCCTAAAACAGAAAAAGAAGTGCGTGGGTTTTTAGGGAGGTTGAACTACATCGCTCGGTTCATATCTCACCTAACTGCGACATGCGAGCCGTTATTCAAGTTGTTGAAAAAGGATCAGGTGTTGACATGGAATGAAAATTGTCAAAAGGCGTTCGACAAGATAAAAGAATACTTGCATGAACCTCCTGTTTTGATACCCCTAGTGGCCGGTAGACCTTTGATTATGTATATGGCGGTTCTTGAGGAAAGTATGGGTTGTGTTCTCGGTCAACATGACGAGACCGGACGTAAAGAGCATGCGATCTACTATTTGAGTAAGAAGTTTACCGACTGTGAGTCCAAATACTCAATGCTCGAGAAGACGTGTTGCGCGCTAGCCTGGGTCGCCAAACGTTTGAGGCAATACTTGCTGAATCATACAACCCTGCTAATTTCGAAGATGGATCCAATCAGATACGTGTTTGAAAAGCAAGCACTCTCCGGAAGAATTGCCCGATGGCAAATGGTGTTAACAGAATACGACATCCAATATCTCTCGCAAAAGGCTATTAAAGGTAGCGTTCTGTCAGAGTACCTTGCGGAGCAACCTGTTGAGGGCTACCAATCGATGAGGTTTGATTTTCCTGACGAGGATATCATGTACCTGAAGATGAAAGATTGTGAAGAACCGTTGTCAGACGAAGGACCAGAGTTGGGTTCCAAATGGCAGTTGATATTTGACGGAGCTGTGAATTCCTATGGTAGCGCAATAGGTGCAATTATCACCACTCCTCAGGGGTCGCACATCCCCTTTACTGCCCGATTGACCTTTCCTGTTACCAATAATGAGGCTGAATATGAGGCTTGCATCATGGGTCTGGAAGAAGCCATTGATTTGTGAATCAAGAACCTAGATGTATACGGAGACTCAGCTTTAGTGGTGAATCAGATTAAAGGAGAATGGGAGACACGTCAGCCCAATTTGATACCATATATGAATTATGCAAGGAGATTGTTGCCTTTCTTTGACAAGGTGGAATTGCATCATGTGCCACGAGCAGAAAATCAAATGGCTGACGCCCTGGCGACATTGTCTTCAATGTATAAAGTTAACTTCTGAAACGAGGCTCCCCGGATTGTTATCTCTCGGCTCGATAGGCCTGCATTCATATTTGCCATTGACGAGGCTCCCGATGGTAAACCCTGGTACTTTGACATCCATAATTTCCTAAAGAACAAGGAATATCCGGCTGGGGCATCCAGTCGAGATCAGAAGACTCTCAGGAGATTGGCTGGCAATTTCTATCTGAATCCTGACGGTGTCCTATACAAAAGGAACCACGACTTGGTGTTGCTACGCTGTGTAGATGAGAAAGAGGCGAAGTTGCTCATAGAAGAGATACATGAGGGTACATTTGGTACACATGCTGGCGGGCATGCTATGACAAGAAAACTACTGCGGGCAGGTTATTATTGGCTAACTATGGAAACAGACTGTTTCAAGTTTGCAAAAAGGTGTCATAAATGCCAGATTTATGCGGACAAAATCCATGTACCTCCGAGTCCTCTGAATGTGATGTCATCACCGTGTCCTTTCTCGATATGGGGGATTGATATGATTGGCAAGATCGAGCCCACGACATCAAACGGACACTGGTTCATTTTGGTGGCAATCGATTATTTCACCAAATGGGTGGAAGCAGCATCATATGCCAACGTGACCGAACAAGTGGTAGCCAGATTTATCAAACGAGATATTATCTGCAGATATGGAATCCCTGAGCGGATTATCACCGACAACGGTTCAAATTTGAATAACAAAATGATGAAAGAGCTGTGTCAGAATTTTAAGATTGAGCACCACAACTCTTCTCCTTACCGGCCCAAGATGAATGGCGCTATCGAAGCGGCCAATAAGAACATAAAGAAGATTTTTCAGAAGATGGTTGTGACGTATAAGGACTGGCACGAGATGCTACCTTTCGCTTTGCACGGTTATCGTACGACGGTACGCACATCAACCAGGGCAACCCCTTTCTCATTGGTATACGGAATGAAGGCGGTGTTACCGTTGGAGGTCGAGATTCCTTCCCTGAGGGTTTTACGTGATGTCCAACTTGACGAGGCAGAATGGGTTAAAGATAGACTGAATCAGCTCAGTTTAATGGATGAGAAGAGACTGGCTTCTTTAGCCTACGGTCGGTTATATCAGAGCCGGATGAAGAAAGCTTACAACAAGAACGTGTGCCCTCGAAGCTTTTAGACGGGCGATCTTGTTTTGAAAAAGATCCTCCCACCACAAACAGATCACAGGGGCAAGTGGACTCCCAATTACGAAGGTCCCTACGTTGTCAGAAAAGTCTTCTCTGGAGGAGCCTTGTTACTATCCACCATGGATGGTGAAGACTTTACGTCTCCTGTGAATTCGGACGCAGTTAAAAAATACTTTGCTTGAAAGTGACCCGCTGGACAGTAAAAAGAGAGTCCAGGCAAAAATGGGGCATCCCGGCGAACCATAAAAAATGAATAAAAGGTTCGGGAAAAAGTTAGGGATAAAATTGAAAAGATGTACACCCGCGAAGTCGAAAACCTGAAAAGGGCGACTTCGGCAAAAAAGGGTATCCCGGTGAATTGAAAACTCGCAAAGGGCGGTTCACACAAAAGTTAGGGATTGAAAAAGCAAATGACTGCGGTCCGAATTTGATACGACATTGCTTAGTGGTTTGGGAGTACCTGGGGGCCGTCTATCCGAAAACAATCTCTTCCGAAGATCGAGTACCGGGAAAGCGAAGAGTCGGGCGAGTCATAGGAGGATCAGCCCATGGTGTTTGTCTGTACCACGTCGCCGACATGTATACAAATATTGTTTTGTATTTTATTTATGCTTCTTGTGCATATATGTATGTAGGTGTGTGCGTAACTTCCTCTTTTCAGGAGTTGCATCCAGTGTACAAAACTTTGCCTATTCAGAGGCCCATTATCAATAAAACATGTTATTCAGTACTTGATGCTTGTTCTTTACTGTTTTGTTTGTGAAAGACGCCAATGTTTTTGATAAACTTGCACTTACATAATCTTGCTGGCCCTTGCCAATAATTGCTAAAACTTCGAATTGACTGAAGTAATGTCACGGATGATAACCCGAATAGATTCTGTTGTATAGGCCTGTTTTGTCTCGTTTGTGTTTTGCAGGGTTCTCACCTTTGGAGCAAACGGTCAGGAATTGGATTCCCCAGCCAAGGTCGCTTGACGTAAGACCCGATTCTAGTTGATGTCATTCCTCAGCTAGTCGCAACGTATCCCCCGAGATTCGAAATGACATCTATCCCTTCTCAGAGGAGGGAATTATCTTCCCCAGGAGAGTGTCCTCATGGAAAGCCGCCCATAGGATTAATCCCAGCAAGTCAAAGTCAGTGTCCCTTGTAGAAGTTGCGCTCCTCAGCGAATCAAAGATGTGCACGTTCAATCTCCAGCATGGGAGATTTCTGCAATAGTTAACCAAGTTGTTGGTTCAGAAGGGTTATATCCGCAAAGGAGGGTGTTCTTGCTCCCCACAGGTCGTCATGCCATTGACAGGATGTTGATCCTCAGCAGAGTGGTAACTCTAAATGTGTAAACTGTGCCCCGACAGTATGTTTTTCCTAGAAGTGTCGCTTCTTTCCCCAGATGAGTTGGTTCACCAGCAGGGTGGTTTGTTTTTTCCTCCCAGTGGAAATTGATGTTTAGTATCTCCCCGGCAGAGATGGTTGAATTTCTGGCGTTTATTTCCCCAGAATATTTTTTGGTACTTGTTCTCCCCAACAGAGTTGGCGTTACCCTCAGCATTCATGTTGTTGAGACATCATTGTCAAAGTGGCCCCGACAGCTTGAGCCTGCATTTGCATTTGCATATATCGTCATATTTGCATCTACTCAAACGCGTAGCATTTCCGTGCCATACGGAGCATTACGCCATTTTCAAACATACGCATTTTGAAACATAAATCAGGTTGGTTAACCTTTGTGCTCGCAGGTGTGTTTTCTCAGCAGGAGTATGGAGTTCTAGCCCAGATCTATGACCAGACATTCGAGGTCTCGCCGTGATACGTGTGATGATACGGTTCATCTTACTATTTTCCCCACAGAGTTAATTGGTTAAGTTTCTCTTTGACCCCGAGCAGAGTTGTTTGCTTAAATTTCTCTCGTTTTCCCCGCCAGAGTTGCTTGTTGCAGTTCCTCTTATCCGGCCAGGGGATTATTTTCTTCAAATTTGTTGTTACGTCAATGTCAAAGGGTTTCACGAATCAAAATTTCAGAATGGTGCCGCCGGTTATTGAAACAGGCGTCCGACGGTTTGGTTTCCAAATATCCCCAGTAGAGTCCGCCTCAAATTCGCTGTCACGTCAACACTAAAAGGTTTGTGGGTTGGGACCAATGGAGTTAGCTACTGCAGAGATAAGCAGAGAAACTGTATTTAGAGTAGCTTCCTGTATGGATAAACGAATGTATGTTCCTACTGGTTGACAGAGGTACTTCCCCGGAAGTCACCAGAATTTTATAGCCTATGCTGATAGGAGTTCCTCGTGTTGACGAGATATGAGTCCTGACGTGGACAATTTATTGACGGGGTTTTCTTCGTGCTAGTGAAGTGGGGGTCCTAACGTGGACAAATTTATTTCCTCGGGTTGACGAGATGTGCTATTCCTAACGTGGACAGATTCGATTTCTCCGTGTTGATGGAATGTGAAGTCCTGACGTGGACAAAATTGATTACTCTTCGTGGACCATTTATCCCCAGCAGATATCTTCCTTCGTATCAGTGAAATGTGTGTCCTGACGTGGACAAGTGTTGCACCCCAAAATTTGCCCAACTTTTCTTTACCTAGCTTATGTTTCATTTCATTCACATTAGCATTATCATTTGCATTTCATTGACATGTATGTAGAAGATCAAGAGGTATGATTACCAATCAAGGGTTACACAAGACTTTAAAGCTAGCTAAGAAGTTTATTCAAGTGTTCAAGGGTTGATATCTTTGTCAGAGAAGTTAAAAGATCCTCAGAGAGAGTGGTTGAAGCCAAGTGTGTAGGTCTCCTAACTTGAGAGTTGTGGGAAGCCATTAGATGATTCTGAGGTCATGGAGATGGACTTGAGGTCTTGAGAGAGCTCATGAGAAGTGTTAAAGATCAATTTGAGGCCTAGACAGGTCATTGTGCAAGATTAAGAAGGCTTAGCCATGAGTGGTGCAACTAGGGTTTGACTGGGTCAACCCTAGGTCAACTGATGATTTGAAAGAAGTTGATACCTAATCCAAGAGCAATGTGATCATGGATTGATACATTGAGATGTTATAAGGATGATTCCAAGGTTAACTCATCATTATTGAAGAGTTTGAGAAGTTTCAGGCTAGGGTTTCTAAGACTTGACAGTGTAAAATCCCCTAGTCTGACCCCTATCTTCAAGGCAATGTAGCTTAAGATGTGATTGTCATCTCATCTTGACCCCAACATGATTGTTGTAGAGCATGATCTTAGCTTTAATTTTAGTGATAGAAGTCCTTGATAGGATTTGTAGAACTCAAGTTATGGCTTTGACAAGTTACAAGTCATCTGAGGCATGTGAATTTGGAGCTTGAAAGTTACCCAACTTGCATGACACTTTTGCCCAAGAAGGATGATTCCTATGAACTTTTGGCCAACATGAACGTTGTTCCTTATCCTCTATCCATAGAGTAATAGAAGTCCTTGATAGAATTTGTAGAACTCAAGTTATGGCTTTGACAAGTCAAGGGTATTTTGGGTATTTGTGATTATAGGTCATTTGTGATCATGGCCATTTTCACCAACTTAGAGGCCTCAAATGAAATTTTGTTCAACTAGAAAGTTGCTCAAAATGGGGTTTGACCCTTGATCATGTATCAAGGACGCATTGAAATGGCTCAAGGAGAGACTTGGTTCAAGAAATTTTGAAAAAAGAAAGAATTAAAAGGATTTAATGGCCAAAAATTCAAATAATTCATTTTGTGACCAAATGAAACAAAACTATAGGTCAAATTGATTGGAAAAATGATTTTAGAAACAATGGCAATGTTAGAATTTTGATTTGAGGTCATTTGCATACCATTCCATTTCATTTCTTCATGATGAAGTAACATATCCAACTCACACTTTTGGCTTGCAAACAAGGAAAATAACACATCAAACTCATTCAATATCTCATGAGAAGTTGATTACAAGCATAGCCATGCCCAAAGGGAGCCAGAATAGTGACTGCCATGGATGAGATTTTGAAGAGATTTTGAAAATCCAAAATCTCATTTGGATGATTCCAGAAAGTTCTAGACAGTCCCAATGAGTTCTATATAAGTCGTTGAGTGAATGCAGCTCATTTTTTGGAAGGAATTGAAGCTGGTTGCAGAGAGAGCCATTGAATTTTTAGAGGTGCAAGTGAGAATCGGGTTTTGAGTTCAAGGAAGAATCAAGCCAAATCAAGGTGTGCAAAGGCTTTAGGAGTGAATTTGGAGTGTGTCTGCATCATCTTGGAAGTTGAAGTGATCAAAAACCATCTCTGTTACCTCTCTGAATTCAGGTTGGTATACTTTGAATTTATGCTTAAACTATAGGGAGATGCTTAGAAATTCATATGTGGTTAGGTTCCCCTATTGATGTAGTTGGATTTAGGATCAGAAATTGGTGAATTAGAGACAAAATAGGTGTGTGATCATTTTCTGTTGAGGTTGATATCTCAAGATTCTTGAAGGAATAATCACGATGGGATAGTGGAAATTGATCAGTGAAGAGTGAGGATTGAATTGAGACCTTTAATTTGAAGAATGGTGAGATTCAAGATTTGGATGAATTCTGAAAATGTTATCGTGTTTTGAGTTAGAGAAGGGTTTAGATGATTTGGAGTTGATATTCTTGATCAACATCAAATTTGGAGTGAAATGATGATTTGTTTTGTGAGTTTTGATGAACTGTGGAGGTTGTCTCACCGGAGAAGACGGTGGCGCCACTGTTCAGGCCACCGTCTGTATTTCCCCCCCAAACTGAGCTCAAATGGGGACGATGAACTGCAAGCATTGGATTAGGGTTTGACCTTGGACTCAGGCGAGCAATGGAGGGCCACGATTGCATCTCAGCTCTGAAGAGAGATTTCTAAAGGAAACGCACCGTTTCATTTAATTGGTGTTTTGGGCCTAGTACTCAGACTGCTATCCACACCCCCCCTCTGGGCCCAATTCGTGAATTGAACTGTTAATAGTTGCTATTTGACACGCATGTTTACCAATTTCTATTTAATTTCTTTTATTTTCTTCATTTCATATGACTTAGAAAATAATTCATAAAAAATAGGAAATTAACTCAATTAATTCCAAACGTTTTTCCCCTAATTCATGATTAAATCTAGAATTTTGTAGATTAAAAATATTAAGAATTCATGCATTTGTGATTTTATTTGCATTTTTTGAATATTAATTGATATTAAAATGGCCACGGTTGATACCTTGTCTTGCTGAATTTGGTTTGAGCATTTGGTGATGATTCTTGACTTGATTTTTTGTGTGTAGCTAGCATAGATATGCATGTTCCCCTAGTAATTTTCTCACATTTTTGTGAAGAAGTCTAGGGATAGTTTTAAGTTGAAACTTTAGGTGCTCTAGTTTTAGGGTTTAACCTTAATACCTTGTGATTTAGGTTTTATTTATAGGACTTGGTGGATGATTCAACCTCTGAGTTTTGTATGGTAGATTCATGATTAAATTAGGGTCCCATAGTTATTTTTGTAGGATTATACAAAGGGTTTTAGTATTTTAGTTAGGATTAACTTTAATACTAAGTTTTAGATGATCCTAACTTGCTAATTCAACTAGATTGATTTCTTTAGTTCCCTTAGATTAGGGTTTTGCTTTGCTTGCTCTTGGATGATGTTGAAGACAAGCTTGGGTTGCTATGGAGTGCTTGAGGAAGCTTGGATGTGAAGTTTTCCTTTCTTGTGGTTTGAGTGTTGTTTAGGTGTTAAGATTAGGGTTTGCAGGCAGAGCTTCTAGATAGATTCTCTTCTTTCATAAACATGGAAGGTGTTGATCACTTCCATTCCTCCCTATGATATAAGGTCCCCTTGTAAAGGCCTCATCCCTCCTTTGGTAGGATGTGTGGCTCTTCACAAGTTGGTAGAACCTTTGAGGGTTCCTTTCTTTGATGTTGGAGTGCTTAGTGTTGACCTTTGGTCTTCACTTTGCTTTCCACTATCCAAACCTTGATCTTGTTAGATGAACCTTTCTCCCTTGCTAAAAGGATGGAGTTCCTTGTTAGAAGATTGAGGATGCTAGGGGTTGCTACTTCCCAGTATTTGAAGACTGCCATTGGAGCTGAAGCTTGAAGACCAGGAAGAACAAGTTGACACCTGTGAAGAAGATCAAATTGAGATTGAAGAAAGAGTTGAGGCTTGAAGAAGAAGGATAAGGTGACACTTGTGTTTGATACTTTGAGAGCCTGAAGGGGCCAAGTTTATACTTGCTATTTGGATTGAAGCCTGAAGGTGGAGTCTACTTTGGAGCTGAGGCTTGAAGAAGAAGGATAAGGTGATACTTGTGTTTGATGTATTGGAAGCTTGAAGAAGCAAGTTAACACTTGCTATTGAAGATGATAGCCTTGAAGAGCAGTTGAAGACTGAGAACTAAGCTGCTGTCAGAGGAGCTTTGCTGTGAAGTTGAGAAGGTTGTTGATCTGCTTTCTTTCCTGTCTGTTTTTCTTTATGTACAATTGTATTGATGTGACTTATTTGATTTGCTTGATGCATTAGAATAAGTCCATATCTAGACTGATGTAAGCTAGGAGCATGATTGCACTAGAGGTTGAGTTGCTCCCTCTTCTTGTATTTTTACTGTATGGCTTTGGTTGCTGGTATTTGGTAGAGCCCAGCTCCTTTGCCTATGTGGTTTGTGATTTGCTTGATGGCATTTTATTTTTTTGTATGATTGCAGTTATTCTATTTTGCTTGATAGCATGTTATTTTTTCTGTATGATTACAGTTATTCATACTTGGCCTGAGGTTGAGATGAGCTTGTGGAGGCTGATGCCCCACACACATTTCGTCCCTCACTTGCATCGCATGCATTTTACAGTCGTTTACTGTTTACTGTTTAAGTTGATGCTTTATCTGTTGTATATCATTGACATGACCCCCTAGGAATCTCACTTCCTTTGATAAGGAAGTGATGATAGAACTTTAGGTTGAATCCTATGCATGATAACTTCTAGGAGTTCCCTGTTTCAAACCTCAACCATAGGATGAATCCTTGGCATGACAATATTAGGACTTGATAGTCCCCCCTTAGTTGAACCTGTTCGTTCTCTCTTCTCATCTCAAAACAAATTAAAATACAGTAATAAAGGTTAACTGATGTCGTACGTTACGAGCCTTAAGCTATCTAAGAAAGGGTTGTCGGAGAGTTTCTTTTCGACAGCTTGGATGTTTAGTATGGTACCCTTTGGGTGACATGCGACGCATTCATTCTCAGGTCATAGTCTCTAGTGCGATATTGGTTGCAAACATCCATAAAAAACAGTTCTTTCGTAAAAGACAGAAAACAAACTTCAAACCTTTTTGCCCCGTGGGCCCATAATTCAAAGGAAGCTTTTCTGAAGAAAAGAGTGTCGTTAACTCCCAGTTCTACTGTAAACGGTAACGCCTAAGTCTCCAAGGGTCGAGCTGTGTACACCAAACTAATGGAATTGTTTGTTAACCCTACTCGAAAAAAAAGACGAATATGAATTGTCGTAATCCGTATTATCCCGAACTACGTAAGCTCTGATCTCTCATATCTGTTGAGAGTACTTAGGCACAATACTGACGTATTGGTGAGCCACCTTCCCCCATCACCCGTAGTTAGTCGAACTACGTTGACTCTGATTTCTCATTCTCTGATGAGAATACGTAGGCATAAAGCGCGACGCTTTGCCGAGTCATTTTATTTTCTTTTTAGACCAGCCTTGATAGGTAGATAGATAAAACCAACCCGTCAGATAAACACAACAAGCATGGATCCCATCGAGTACGATGGACGTGAGGGGTGCTAATACCTTCCCCTTGCGTAACCGACTCCCGAACCCAGACGATGGTTGCGATGACCTTGTCTTATACCTTTCCGTCAGGTTTTTCCGATTATTTCCTTTCCCGTTCTGAGGGATAAATAACGAAAGGTGGCGACTCTTCTATTTTGCCGGCACCTTATTTTCGCGGAAGCGACAGCTGGCGACTCTGCTGGGGACTTGATAGTTTTCTGGGGATCCAACGTCCCTTATGCGAGTCAGTTTGGGGATCCAACGTCCCCTGCGAGAGTCAATCCTAGCGCTTGTATGATTACTTGTTGGGTTATGTTTATTTATCGCATTTTATTTTCAGTATGATATGATTATCTGTGCTGTTGTGGGAGGGGCATTATGATGAGTGAAAAGCCAGACCCAGGCTTGAGCGTACTTAGCATTAGTTGTGGAAATTAGTGGGCTCGTGTTTGCTTTGCAGGCACTAGTGTCTCATGAAATCCACGCTCAAACGAGGTTCTCCCGGTTGACTTCTTTTCCGGCCCTTTGGGCCTGAGGGGTTGTTGGTTTGGAGGATTGTCGACTCTGGGGACCGATCATTTGGGATTCAGCTGAGTGAGGCCGCTTCATGAGACGGTGATGCCACACCTTCTGGGTATCGTATCACCCCTCTTGAATGTTTGTGACGCTGATGACCGCATAGGATGCCGAAGTTGTGTTAGTTTAGGTCCATACCTGTGAGCAGGGTCGGGTTTGTTGCAGGAAACCTTAACCTTCAGACTACCTGGTTTTCTTGATAGTGAATCAGTTTTGTTGGAATCAGAGGATCTCATCATCAGAGGTGTATGTTCTTGACAGAGCAGATTTATGGTCCTGTATCAGAAGTTCTTATTATCAGACATAGAGCAGATTTATGGTCCGATATCAGGGTTTTCTTCTCATCAGAGATAGGGTTGTTATTGACAGAGCAGTATTATGGTTTTGTTGATACATAATCTTCACCTTCACCTCCTCAATAGCATAGCTGTCTTGATCTCCTACTGCATGATTGCATTTTGCATTACTTTGCATACTCATTTGCATTTCATTAACGTGTGTCTGTGTTGCAGGTACCGTTTCCCCCGGTTCAGGTTTTCTTGCTTTCTATTGTGCTATTACGGGTTCTCTAAGGAAGACTGTGGCCTACAAGCTCCCCACTCCTGATGTTGTTCAGCTGACTGGTTTGATTGCTTTGGCCGATGATTCTGTGAGAGGTGAATTCAGAAAGTCTTATGGGAAACTGCTTAGCCTGGTTCGTAAACCCTCCCTGTTTGAGTTGAATGGGTTGCACGCCCTGCTGCAGTTCTATGATCCTCCTTTGAGATGCTTTACTTTCCCGGACTTTACTCTCGCACCCACACTAGAGGAGTACGCTGATTTGTTGGGTGTGCCTATCAAGAGTCAGATGCCCTTTGTTCACATGGATGCTGCGCCTAATCTGGCTAGTCTAGCCTCTTCTCTTCATCTGGATGCCTCCGAGTTGGTCTTGTCTAGTTGGAACCGGGTTCCCAGTTTCTCCTTGCAGTTCTTAGTGGGAAAGGCCCAGCAGTGTGCCAAAGACGGTTGTTGGATCGTGTTCAATGCCATCCTTGCTCTGTGCATATATGGCATCATTCTGTTCCCCAATATGCCCGACTTTATAGACTTCGACGCCTTTCACATCTTTGCAGCAGGGAATCCAGTCCCTACCTTGATTGGAGATGTTTACCATTTTGTCCACTACAAAAACGAGAACAGAAGGGGCAAGAATGTCTCGCACTGTGTGCCCCTACTCTATAGGTTGCTTGATAGTCACCTACCCAAGAAGGGTCCCTTTGCTTCGTCTGCAGCCACAGCTGAGTGGTCTGAACGCTTGATGAGTCTGTCAGCGGAGGATATTGCCTGGTTTGATAGAGATAGGTTGGGTACTGAGATTATCTTCAGCTGCAGTGGGTTTCCGAATGTGCCTTTAATAGGCAGGAATGGCTGTATCAACTAGAATCCATCCCTACTGGTCCGACAGTTTGCTTATGCTCTGAGAGCTCCGCCGAAGGATGAAGAGGTGCAAGAATCTCTGTACCTCACTAGACTTCTAGAGGGGGATATGTTGTCTAAGCTTCAGCACGCTTGGAATGGTATCTGTAAGCAGGGAAAGCCGTTGCTGGGGAAAAGTAATAGCCAAGCCTACGCTTCGTATGTAACCTGGATCAGAGCCAGAGCAGATATTATAGGGATGTCGTTTCCACCTGCCAAGCCAGAAAGGCATCCAGTGATTGAAGAGCCTACCACCGTGCCTATTCAGCAGCATAATCAGGTGTTAGCTGAGAGAGATGAGCTGAAGAAGGCAAATGAAGAATTGGAGAAAGAATTGGCTCAACTCAGAAGCGAGAGAAGAGAAGCCGTCCATTCCTTCAAGAGGCAAACAGAGCTGGTGAACCAGTTAGGGACGGATTTGACTAAGCAGATGGCTGAGCGCGAGCGTTTAGGTCGGGACTTCAAAGCTGTCAATGACGTACTGGCCACTAAGAAGCAGCACTTGGATGAAGTGTACCGAAGAATATCCAAGTTTAATCAGCATTGGAAGGCCACCCTAGCCAATGGCAAGGAACGGGAGGATAAACTGAAGCAGCAGATCTCCAAATTGAAAGCCCAGGTGAAGGCTAGTGAGAAGGAGTTTGATGAAGAAACCGCCCGCAGATATGCCGCCGAAGGCCTGGTCAACAAGGCTCTTGCTAACCTGAAGGAGCGCAAACAGACGTCTGAATCCAAGAAGTGGAAGTTAGAAGATTGTTTCGGCGAAGGAGCATGGGAAATCTCAGTTGAAGGTCTTCAATACACTATTACGTAGAGGGAGTTACTCGTCGAAGGGTTGCTCACTCGGCCTGATCATCCAGAAACGAGGAATCTGTTAGAAGAGTTTCGAGCCCGTGGCCGTGCTTGACTATATTTGTAATCCTTTTGTTTTGATCATTGTTGTATGCTGACCATCACCAGGCTTGTTGGTCGAGGTCATGCTATTGATTCTGCTTGCACCCAGTGACGTTGTGTACCGCCTTGATGGGCTTTCTTTATATATGAGATGTTATTTCCATGACTGGACTCGGACTTCTTATTATCAGCACTGGCACTCAGGCACTAGGATCGGGGGGGGGGGGGGAATCTCCCTAACGCACAGACACACGTTTGCATTTGCATGAAGCATTTGCATAACGAGCACTTTGTCGTTTTTCTAACTCTTTGTGTATGCAGGTTGTTCCAGGATTGATCAAAGACCAATCCACCGCTATCCGACCAGAGCAAATCAAGCTAGAGTAATGGAACAAGTGCAGACTGACGTTCAGGAGCTCCGAGAGAGGATGTACCGCTTCATGGAGCTCATGCAAGTGGTTTCCAACGGCCAAGACCAGCTCAGAACATTGGTCCAGCCTCTGATTTCAAGGGTTGACAGCAATGGTGTACTCCATGGTGGGAATGTTCCAACCCCTCCACCTGTTGAAACTCCTCAGAACGGCATCCTTGTGACTGGGGGGAACGGTAGTGGTAACGGCAATGTGATCGCTGACATGGGGCTCAATGGTAATACGACTGGCGTCAGCAATGGAAATTTTGAAGCTAATGTCAATGTTGGACTGGGCAACAGCAACATAGGTGTCAGAAATTTGTATGGGCCTCAGCCATGGTTAGAAGACCGTCAAGAAGATTTGTTCTCCCAGAAGGGTGCTGAAGGAGATCTGACTGCTGAAGCACGTCTGAGGTTTAAGGCACTCGAGGACAAAATGAGGAATTTCGAGAACCTAAACACTATGGGGGTCGACATGTCCAAATTGGGATTGATTGCTGATTTCAAGGTGCCTCCTAAATTCATGGTACCCGACTTTGAGAAATGTCCGCTCACTCTGAAGACGAGAAGTTGCTGATGCACTTCTTTCAGGAAAATGTCTGCTCACTCTGAAGACGAGAAGTTGCTGATGCACTTCTTTCAGGATAGCTTGTCCGGGCCATCCTTGGAATGGTACATGAGTTTAGAACCTACCAGTGTGCGCACGTGGAAGGAACTTGCTGGGGCGTTCGTGCACCATTACCAATATAACAGTGACTTGGCTCCGAACCGGGTTCAACTGCAAAATTTGTCACAGAGGAACAACGAGGTGTTCAAAGAGTACGCCCAGCGGTGGCGTGAATTGGCAGCTAGAGTTCAACCGCCGATGGTTGAACGGGAGCTTGTTGAAATGTTTGTAGCCACCCTCCCAGGGGTTTATTACGAGAAATTGGTCAGCGGTATATCCGGAAGCTTCTCAGATCTCATCATCACGGGCGAGCACATTGAAAATGGGATCAAACTGGGGAAAATTCAAGGTGATCTATCCTCGTCTGGAGGAGGAAAGAAACCGTATGGTAACAAAAGGCGTGAAGGAGAGACGAGCGCCGTGTCTAGCGCTCGAAGGAAAGGTAAGGGCCAGCACCAACAGGTGGCTAGCATAACCATCCCTGCAGTCCAACAACCCCAGCCACAGCAGCAGCCGAATCAGCAAGGGTACAAAAAGTATCAGAACAGGGCACCTCTGTCGAGCAGTCACCTTGAGACACCGCCCATGTCTTATGCTCAGCTGTTACAGACTCTGCTTCAGTTACAGCTAATCCAGAAGAGAACCCTGGCTCCCTTGACAGGGGCACCTCCGCCAGGTTACGATACGAATGCAACATGTGCGTTTCACTCGGGGGCACCAGGCCACACGATAGAAAATTGCAAAGCCTTCAAGCACAAGGTGAAGGATATGGTGGATGCTAAGATCATCAATTTCTCAGATAATGTGCCAAATGTCACGAAGAACCCTATGCCGAATCATAGGGGAGGTGGGGTGAATGCCATTATTGAAGACGAGAATTTGGATGTGTTGACTGACGTCAGGGATTTGAAGACACTGCTTAGCTTCGTTAAAGCCAAGCTGATGAAGAGAGGTTTCTTTCTGGGCTGTGGAGAACTGTGTATGGGCTGTGTGACTCGTCCTGATGGATGTGAGCAGTTGATAGAGGGGATTCAGAGTCTGATGACCGAAGGAATCTTGCAGTTTAGCCGAAGGGCCGAATGTGGAGCTGGAGAGGTAATGCTGAAGCAGGATGATGAGGTTGCTACCATCACCATCCCTCGCCGGACGATCACTATTTCTGCACCCAGACCGCCCACAATTACCATCACGAAGGCCGGGCCGATACCTTTTGAAAGCACCAACGCTGTCCCGTGGCACTATGGGACAGACGTCTACTGCAACGGACAGAAGTTGGAGCTAGAACCATCTGGGCGGTCTGTGGATAACCTAGTGGGAATTGGCGGAATCACGCGCAGCGGAAGAGTATTTGCTCCACCTGAGATTGTGGCGGACAAAGCCGAGGAAACTGATAAGGGAAAGAGTAAAGTCGTTGAAGAAACCCCTCGTGGGGTAGAGAAGGACTTACTTGTTAAGGACGCTGAAGAGTTCATGAGGTTGATCAAGAAGAGTGATTACAAGATTGTGGATCACCTCCATCAAACACCCTCGAAAATCTCCATCCTGAATCTGTTGCTGTGTTCGGAGTCACATCGCAACGCGCTGTTAAAGGTCTTGAATACCACGTATGTGCCGCAGGAAATCTCGGTCAATCAGTTGGAAGAGGTCGTAGCCCACGTGAATTCGGGAAACGGGTTAGGGTTCACTGACCTGGAGCTGACGCCGAAGGGAAGAAAGCACAACAGCGCCCTGCACATCTCGATAGAGTGTAGGGGAACGATTATGTCTCACATGTTGGTGGACACTGGGTCGTCGCTCAATGTTCTTCCGAAGAAAGCATTGATGAAGTTAGATACTCGAGGATTGATTTGCACACCCAGTGATCTGGTTGTGAAGGCTTTCGATGGAACCAAACGTCATGTTTTTGGGGAGGTGACGCTACCAATCCAAGTGGGGCCGGAAACTTTCGACGCAGTCTTCTACATTATGGACATCATGCCAGCCTACAACTGTCTCCTAGGCCGACCATGGATCCATTCTGCTGGCACCGTGACCTCCACGTTACACCAGAAACTCAAGTATGCTGTCGGAGGCAGCATCGTGACTGTTTGTGGCGAGGAAGACATAATGGTGAGCCATTTGTCGTCCTTCAAGTATGTTGAGATGGATGGGGAAATCCACAAAACCCTATGTCAGGCGTTCAAAGCTGTTAAAGTCAAGAATGTGGCTCCTGTAATGACTGAAAAACCAGAGATGACTCTCTCTTCCTTCAAGGAAGCCCGGGCCGTCATTCAAGCCGGATCTACCCCAGGCTGGGGGCAGATTCTAGAAATACCTAACAAACAGGACAAGTTTGGGTTAGGATACTCTCCTGCGGCTGAAGCCTCCTCTTTTCACAGTGCGGCGCGAGGAAAAGGGCCGATCCAGTTTACCAGTGGTGGGGTGATATTTGAAAGTGTCAACGCAGTGTCTGAAGACGGAGAAGACAGTGATTGCGACCTAGATTCTTGGATCCAGCCAAGCAAACCAGGCGAGAGCCTCAACAACTGGTCCATCAGGGATACCATCCAAGTGACGGGCAAAGAGATCCACATAGCAGATGACATCGACTCTGGACCTTCTACGACTCACTTCGACTTCGATTGCCCGATCTACCAAGCCGAAGAAGAGATTGATGAAGACGAAGACCTTCCCGAAGAGTTGGCCCGCTTGTTGAAACAAGAAGAGAAAGTTATTCTGCCTCACGAGGAAGAGATTGAGATTGTGAATTTGGGTTTTGAAGAACTTGTCAGGAACGTCAGGATAGGGGCCGCATTGCAGAGTGATGTCAAGCAGAGATTGGTCAAGATGCTGAGAGAGTATAGTGACATCTTTGCTTGGTCATACGAAGATATGCCCGGACTTGATACTGACATCGTGGTCCACCACTTGCCACTGCGAGAAGATTGTCCTCCCGTTAAGCAGAAGCTTAGGCGGACACGACCAGATATGGCCGTTAAGATCAAAGAAGAAGTGCAAAAGCAGCTTGATGCTGGCTTCTTAGCGGTCACTACTTACCCTCCATGGGTCGCCAACATAGTGCCTGTGCCGAAGAAGGACGGTAAGGTGCGAATGTGCGTCGATTATCGGTATTTGAATAGGGCGAGCCCTAAAGATGATTTCCCGCTCCCTCATATTGATGTGTTGGTCGACAATACAGCTCAGTTCTCCGTATTTTCGTTCATGGATGGCTTCTCCGGCTATAATCAGATCAAGATGGCACCGGAGGACATGGAGAAAACTACGTCTATTACACCTTGGGGAACATTTTGCTACAAGGTAAGCCTTTCGGTCTGAAGAACGCAGGGGCCACTTACCAACAAGTGATCACGACTTTCTATGTCTAATACAACTAACTGCAAGTGCACAGTCTATCGCGTAGTAATAAAAGATATCGATCCCACAGGGACTCGTAATCAAACTAGTGTTCTCGGAAGTTACTATGTTTAGCTAGGTAGAATATGTTTTAAGGGAATAAGGTTGTCACTAAAAGGGGAACTAAGATTACTGTTTGGATTTTTAATTAATTAAATCGATACGTAGTAATTATGTTCTTCAGGGACTTGATAAGTTACTGGTGTATGAAATAGTTTTCACAGTTCATTTAAGCAGAAAACGGAGATTTGAAGACTCTCGTCTCACAATGGTTATTGACGCTAATCATAATCCTAAGGGCCTAACGTACACTTTCGTGTTCCGTTCGGGGTTAAAATTACTTTTTGGAAATCTCTAAGTTCTAATTCGTTTTAAAGTGCTTTCGCTGTTATTAAAACAAATGCCTAGTGTTTACTATCTGACCTTACCGCAACTTTCGCTTGTTGGTTCGTATCTTAATTAATTTCCCACTTTCATGGCAAAACTACTTTAAAATAAGTTCTCGCTTTCGCGACGAAGTTTATTTCGTAAGTCAATTTTAAACACTTAGACCATAAGTTATTTTTGTGAAAAGAAAGTTTTCAAACAAGAGTTATCAAGTCCCATTCGAATTATTACTACATATCGATTACCTAAGTTTAGCTAGACATGGAATTTAGAAAAGCAAAACATAAATAATAATAATAAATAATAAATTGCATTATGATAAAATAGAAGTCGATCAAAATGAAAACCTGTAAATAATGCCAATTGGCCTTTGGGCAGATCCTCCACAGATGTTGGCAGGATTCTGTCTTTAGTTCCAATTCGATCGTACAGTGCAGTAACAATTACAGAAGAGCGGAAATGGGAATGAGTAAAATGGAAAGGGAAATAAAGGAAAGGGATACAAATAAAACTGGAGAAATGGATACAAATAATAACTGAAAGTAAATTTGCTGGAAATTAAATTTGGCAGCACTTCGTGGTATGAATGCAGCTCCCTTTCTGAAGTCCCCTGCTTCCCTTTTTATAGAAGTGGAATTCCAACGGTTACCTCTGAGGATGATGGACCTTGAGGCAGATAATTTAGGGAGTAGTGGACCATTTAATGGGAATTGGAACTGCTCTTTTGACGTGTAATCTGAGTGGGGAGTTTTTGCCTGCATGACGGTCGTCACAAAGGTGTGACAGTCGTCACCCGTGTGACGGTCGTCACATCAGCAAAAACTGTCTGCTGCGCTTTTCATTGTGTTTTCACTCCTTTTTCGTCCATATTTCATCTGAGATTGCTTCTTTTCTTCATGTTGCCTTGTTTAGACGTGATCGTTGAATACCTGCAAAAACATCAGACAAATACACGGAAATAACCCGAAATCAGATCGAAAACGGTTAGACTTTAGTTGAAATATGCATGAAAATATCTATATGATTTCGTGTTATCAACGAGCAATGGTTACTTTGTTTCCTGATATGATTCATCATGATATTTAAGTCTATGTTGATGACATGATTGCGAAGTCCCAAACGGAGGAGGGACATCTGGTCAATTTGCTGAAGCTTTTTGAGAGGCTTAAGAAGTTCAGGTTGAGGCTGAATCCTAACAAGTGTACTTTCGGAGTACGGTCCGGAAAGCTACTGGGGTTTATCGTCAGTGAAAGAGGCATCGAGGTTGATCCTGCGAAGATTAAAGCAATACAAGAAATGCCAGCGCCAAGAACCGAAAAAGAAGTTCGTGGTTTCCTGGGCAGAATAAACTATATTGCAAGGTTTATTTCTCAGCTCACGGCCACGTGTGAACCGATGTTCAAACTACTAAAGAAAGATCAGGCGATTATCTGGAACGAGGATTGCCAGAAGGCATTTGATAAGATAAAACAGTATCTACAGGAACCTCCCATCTTGATACCCCCAGTGGCTAGAAGACCCTTAATCATGTACTTGACAGTTCTTGAGAATAGTATGGGGTGTGTTCTTGGTCAGCACAACGAGACGGGCAGAAAGGAGCATGCCATTTACTATTTGAGTAAAAAGTTCAAAGAATGTGAATCTCGTTACTCGATGCTGGAGAAGACGTGTTGTGCATTAGCCTAGGCTGCCAAACGTTTACGACAGTACATGCTCAATCACACAACCATGCTAATTTCGAAGATGGATCCGATCAAGTACGTCTTCGAGAAGCAAGCGCTTTCGGGAAGGATTGCCAGATGGCAAATGGTGTTGATGGAATATGACATTCAATACGTTTCCCAGAAGGCCATTAAGGGAAGTGTCTTGTCTGAATACCTTGCCGAACAGCCGATCAAAGATTATCAGCCGATGAAATTTGAATTCCCTGATGAGGATATCATGTTTCTCAAGGTGAAAGATTGTGATGAACCGTTGCCCGACGAGGGTCCAGATAGGAAATCCCAATGGAAATTGATATTTGACGGGGCGGTTAATTCTTACGGAAGTGGCATTGGGGCGATCATGACGACTCCCCACGGATCCCATATCCCGTTCATTGCGAGACTGACGTTTCCGGTCACCAATAACGAAGCGGAGTACGAAGCATGCATCATGGGTCTAGAAGAAGTAATTGATTTGAGAATCAAGAACCTAATTGTATATGGTGATTCGACACTTGTGATCAACCAGATTAAAGGGGAGTGGGAGACTCGTCAATCGAATTTGGTGTCGTACATGAACTATGCCAGAAGGCTGCTTCCGTTCTTTGATCGAGTGGAACTCCATCATGTGCCCAGGGCTGAAAATCAGATGGATGATGCCCTAGCCACGTTGGCTTCGATGTATAAAGTCAATTTTTCGAATGAAGCTCCAAGGATTGTCCTTTCTCGTCTTGATAGACCTGCATTCGTCTTTGTGATCGAGGAAGCCTCTGATGGCAAGCCATGGTTCCATGATATCCAGACCTTCCTTATGACTAAAGAGTATCCTGCGGGAGCGTCAACCCAGGATAAGAAGACTCTGAGGAGGCTGTCTGGAAATTTTTATCTCAATCTTGATGGAGTTTTGTATAAAAGAAACCATGATCTCGTACTACTCAGATGTGTAGATGAGAAAGAAGCGAGTATGCTCATGGAAGAAGTCCATGAAGGCACATTTGGTACGCACGCCGACGGGCATGCTATGACAAGAAAGATCCTGAGAGCAGGATATTACTGGCTGACGATGGAGTCAGATTGCTTCAAATTCGCGAAGAGATGTCATAAATGCCAGATTTATGCTGATAAGATTCATGTGCCGCCATGCCCGTTAAATGTCATGTCCTCCCCATGGCCGTTCTCCATGTGGGGCATCGACATGATAGGCAAGATCGAGCCCACTGCATCTAACGATCATCGCTTCATTCTAGTAGCTATCGACTACTTCACCAAGTGGGTAGAGGCAGCCTCATACGCTAATGTGACCAAGCAGGTGGTGGCTAAATTCATAAAGAGGGACATCATCTGTTGTTACGGAATTCCCGAGCGGATCATTACTGATAATGTTTCGAATCTGAATAACAAGATGGTGAAGGAGTTGTGCCAGAGTTTCAAGATTGAACACCACAACTCATCTCCTTATCGGCCGAAGATGAATGGCGCCGTTGAAGCGGCCAATAAAAACATTAAGAAGATTGTGCAGAAGATGGTTGTGACCTATAAGGATTGGCACGAGATGTTGCCATTTGCATTACACGGTTATCGTACGACGGTACGTGCATCAACCGAGGCAACTCCTTTCTCATTGGTGTACGGTATGGAGGTTGTCCTCCCGTTAGAAGTTGAGATCCCTTCTTTACGAGTTTTGGTTGACGTGAAACTCGATGAGGCAGAATGGATTAAGAACCGACTAAACCAACTCAGCCTGATGGACGAGAAGAGATTAGCATCGACTGCATATGGTCGTCTATACTAAAGCCGAATGAAGAAAGCTTATGATAAGAAGGTGCGTCCTAGAAGCTTTCAGACGGGTGATCTCGTCCTGAAGAAGATTCTTCCTCCACACTCCGATCATCGGGGCAAGTGGACTCCTAATTACGAAGGTCCATTCGTCGTCAGCAAGGTCTTTTCGGGAGGATCCTTGTTGTTATCCATGATGGATGGCGAAGATTTTGCATCCCCGGTGAACGCGGACGCAGTTAAAAAATACTTTGCTTAAAAATGACCCGCTGGAAAGAAAAAGAATATCCAGGCAAAAATGGGGCATCCCGGCGAACCATAAAAAAGAAAAAGGTTCGGGCAAAAATTAGGGATATAAAGAAAAGAATGTACACCCGCAAAGTCGAAAACCTGGACGGGCGACTTTGGCAAAAAAAGGGTATCCCGGTGAACCGAAAACCCGAAAGGGCGATTCAGGCAAAAGTTAGGGATTTGAAAAAGAAAACGACTGCGTTCCGCGTGTGGACTTTCATTGTTTAGTGGTTTGGAAGACCTGAGGGCCGTTTATCTGAATCAATCTCTGCTGAGGCTGAAGCGTCGGAGAAGTATCAAAGTCGAGTGGGTCATAGAGGGATCAACTCATGGTGTTTGTCTACGCCTCATTGCCGACATTTGTGTATATACTGATGTATATTTATGTTTTTATATTTGCGCAGCTTCCTCATTCCAGGAGCTTGCATCTGTTGTAAAACATTTTTTTCCCATTCAGGGGTTCGTTATCAATAAAATGTATACTATTCAGCAATTCTGTTTGCTTGTTTAGCATTTATCTGTTTTGTTTGCGAAAAAGAACGCCAATGTTTTTGATAAAATGTGCATATATAAACTTACTGGCCTAGGCCACTGATTGTTGAAACAATGAATTACTTGAACATTGTCACAAGATGATAACCTTGATAGGTCCCTTTGAGAAGGGTATCTTGTCTGTTTGTTTGTGTTGTTGCAGGTATAGCATATTCCAGGCAGTATGCCATATGTTTCCCCAAGCGGGATGATTCCTTCTTCTCCAGCAAGTGTAGCAGCATCCCCCCGCTGAGTCTGAACATGAGATCGTGAGCATTGATATGTCTCCCCAAACAGAGAAGATTCTCTCCCCAACCAGATGCATCCTAAAGGATCATCATTTCCCCAACTGAGTCATACACTGAAGCGTACGCCCATTCCCCAACACCGGGTCAGGGTGCAGTTCTCGTAGAAGATTATTCGCAAGTATACAGCCTTCGGTGGTCCAGACTGAAGTCTTTAGGAGAATTGAAATTCCCCCACAGAGTTGTATTCTCCCCAGTAAGCAGGATGATTCCTTCTTCCCCAGCCAAGTTTGCAGTTCCCTAAGAGAGCCGAGTTCTTGGAAAGTCGTTGAAGCCATGATTGGTTCTCTCCAATAGAGTGTTGAATAGCTGATGCTGTATTTCCCCATCGGAGTCATTATCTCTAGGAAAGCTTTGCCGCGAAGGCCGTGCAGTTTATTTCTGCGATTGATATCGTTTCCTCGACAGTTTGTGGTTTGAATACCCAATTGAGCGGGTTCAAGTGCTCGTAGAACTTTGTCTCCCTGCAGCAGTCGACTGAAGCTCGTTTCCCCCAGTCGGAATCCAATTGAGATTTGTGTGAATTCTTCTCCTCGGCAGGATGAGTCCTTCCCCCACCAGAGTGGTTCTTTCTCCTTGACAGGAGGGTTTTCCCTTCAGCATTTATTTTGCTGATGGGGTCGTAGCATTTTGCATGATTGCATAGCATTTACCCTGAAAATGCGTAGCATTTCCACCGTGTGGAGCATTGCGCCATTGTCAAAGCATATGCATATGAAACATGAGCTAGTTCATTACCGTTCTTGTTTTGCAGGTGTTCCTCCGCAGAATGGTTTGCTCAAGATGATTCTTGAATTCTCCAGCGAAGTTGATGGCTTAAGATGATTCTTAAAATCCCCAGTGAAGTCGCCAGAGAGGGTTGCTCAAGTTGATGATTAGAGGCCCCGGCAGAGTGTTCGCTCAGGATGATTCCTGAAATCTCCAGCGAGTTATTTGTTCAAGATGATTCTTGATTCCCTCAGCAGAGTTGATTCACCCAGAATGATTTCTGGATCCCCGAAGCAGAGTTACTTGATAGTTCTCCAGAATCCTCAGCAGAGATGTGAAATCCCCAGCAGATTTCTGAATAGCAAAGTTGAAACTTTCCTTGAAGACTTACTGATGGAGTCCAACTGTGAAGTCGACGCAGTTCCCTCAGATGTTGCAGAATGCCTGATGGCAGAAATTTGGATATCCCTATTTGGTTCATGATTGACCGAGGATTCTAGTTCAGATTCGCTGACGAAGTCCGGCTGATGCCCGAAATTGTCGTTGAATGCCCGATGGCATAATTAACTGGATTGTTAAAAGGTTCCTAAATGACGTGATGGGTCCCGAGGAATTCTTCTGCTGCAGAGCCGCAGAGTGCCTGACGACAATATCAGCTATGTATCGCCGGTTGCTGAATGACCCGTGACCCCTTGATGACTTCAGGAAGAAGCTGTAGTGAAATCAGATGATCATCCTGACGGAGATTCGACCTTTTCACCGGTTACCGTGTGACCAATTCCCCAGCAGAGTTGCAGTGCAACTGTCATGCTCAGTTTCCGAAGATTTGTCCCCATCAGAGTACCGTGTACTTGTGCAGTTGGAAAATTTTCGGGTTTGTTGGTATTCAACCATCTTTTACCTTGATTGTTTGAGAGCCGTTCACTTCTCACCCAGTCAGGTCCAAGCCGTTTGAATAGGGGCAGTTGTTGCACCCCAAAATTTGCCCAACTTTTCTTTACCTAGTTTATGTTTCATTTCATTCACATTAGCATTATCATTTGCATTTCATTGACATGTATGCGGGAGATCAAGAGGTATGATTACCAATCAAGGGTTACACAAGACTTTGAAGCTAGCTAAGAAGTTTATTCAAGTGTTCAAGGGTTGATATCTTTGTCAGAGAAGTTAAAAGATCCTCAGAGAGAGTGGTTGAAGCCAAGTGTGTAGGTTTCCTAACTTGAGAGTTGTGGGAAGCCATTAGATGATTCTGAGGTCATGGAGATGGACTTGAGGTCTTGAGAGAGCTCATGAGAAGTGTTAAAGATCAATTTGAGGCCTAGACAGGTCATTGTGCAAGATTAAGAAGGCTCAGCCATGAGTGGTGCAACTAGGGTTTGACTAAGTCAACCCTAGGTCAACTGATGATTTGAAAGAAGTTGATACCTAATCCAAGAGCCATGTGATCATGGATTGATAAATTGATATGTTATAAGGATGATTCCAAGGTTAACTCATCATGATTGAAGAGTTTGAGAAGTTTCAGGCTAGGGTTTCTAAGACTTGACAGTGTAAAATCCCCTAGTCTGACCCCTATCTTCAAGGCAATGTAGCTCAAGATGTGATTGTCATCTCATCTTGACCCCAACATGATTGTTGTAGAGCATGGTCTTAGCTTTAATTTGAGTTCTAGAAGTCCTTGATAGGATTTGTAGAACTCAAGTTATGGCTTTGACAAGTTACAAGTCATCTGAGGCATGTGAATTTGGAGCTTGAAAGTTACCCAACTTGCATGACACTTTTGCCCAAGAAGGATGATTCCTATGAACTTTTGGTCAAGATGAATTTTGTTCCTTATCCTCTTAGATTTCCATAGAGTACTATAAGTCCTTGATAGGATTTGTAGAACTCAATTTATGGCTTTGACAAGTCAAGGGTATTTTGGGTATTTGTGATTATAGGTCATTTGTGATCATAGGCCATTTTCACCAACTTAGAGGCCTCAAATGAAATTTTATTCAACTAGAAAGTTGCTCAAAATGGGGTTTTATCCTTGACCATGCATCAAGGAGGCATTGAAATGGCTCAAGGAGAGACTTGGTTCAAGAAATTTTGAAAAAAGAAAGAATTAAAAGGATTTAATGGCCAAAAATTCAAATAATTCATTTTGTGACGAAATGAAACAAAATTATAGGTCAAATTGATTGGAAAAATGATGTTAGAAACAATGGCAATGTTAGAATTTTGATTTGAGGTCATTTGCATACCATTCCATTTCATTTCTTCATGATGAAGTAACATATCCAACTCACACTTTTGGCTTGCAAACAAGGAAAATAACACATCAAACTCATTCAATATCTCATGAGAAGTTTATTACAAGCATAGCCATGCCCAAAGGGAGCCAGAATAGTGACTGTCATGGATGAGATTTTGAAGAGATTTTGAAAATCGAAAATCTCATTTGGATGATTCCAGAAAGTTCTAGACAGTCCCAATGAGTTCTATATAAGTCATTGAGTGAATACAACTCATTTTTTGGAAGGAATTGAAGCTGGTTGCAGAGAGAGCCATTGAATTTTCAGAGGTGCAAGTGAGAATCGGGTTTTGAGTTCAAGGAATAATCAAGCCAAATCAAGGTGTGCAAAGGCTTTAGGAGTGAATTTGGAGTGTGTCTGCATCATCTTGGAAGTTGAAGTGATCAAAAACCATCTCTGTTACCTCTCTGAACTCAGGTTGGTATACTTTGAATTTATGCTTAAACTATAGGGAGATGCTTAGAAATTCATATGTGGTTAGGTTCCCCTATTGATGTAGTTGGATTTAGGATCAGAAATTGGTGAATTAGAGACAAAATAGGTGTGTGATCATTTTCTGTTGAGGTTGATATCTCAAGATTCTTGAAGGAATAATCATGATGGGATAGTGGAAATTGATCAGTGAAGAGTGAGGATTGAATTGAGACCTTTAATTTAAAGAATGGTGAGATTCAAGATTTGGATGAATTCTGAAAATGTTATCGTGTTTTGAGTTAGAGAAGGGTTTAGATGATTTGGAGTTGATATTCTTGATCAGCATCAAATTTGGAGTGAAATGATGATTTGTTTTGTGAGTTTTGATGAACTGTGGAGGTTGTCTCACCGGAGAAGACGGTGACGCCACTGTTCAGGCCACCGTCTGTATTTTCCCCCCAAACTGAGCTCAAATGGGGACGATGAACTGCAAGCGTTGGATTAGGGTTTGACCTTGGACTCAGGCGAGCAATGGAGGGCCACGATTGCATCTCAGCTCTGAAGAGAGATTTCTAAAGGAAACGCACCCTTTCACTTAATTGGTGTTTTGGGCCTAGTACTCGGACTGCTATCCACACACCCCCTCTGGGCCCAATTCTTGAATTGAACTGTTAATAGTTTCTATTTGACACGTATATTTACCAATTTCTATTTAATTTCTTTTATTTTCTTCATTTCATATGACTTAGAAAATAATTCATAAAAAATAGGAAATTAACTCAATTAATTCCAAACTTTTTTCCCCTAATTCATGATTGAATCTAGAATTTTGTAGATTAAAAATATTAAGAATTCATGCATTTGTGATTTTATTTGCATTTTTTGAATATTAATTGATATTAAAATGGCCATGGTTGATACCTTGTCTTGCTGAATTTGGTTTGAGCATTTCGTGATGATTCTTGACTTGATTTTTTGTGTGTAACTAGCATAGATATGCATGTTCCCCTAGTAATTTTCTCACATTTTTGTGAAGAAGTCTAGGGCTAGTTTTAAGTTGAAACTTTAGGTGCTCTAGTTTTAGGGTTTAACCTTAATACCTTGTGATTTAGGTTTTATTTCTAGGACTTGGTGGATGATTCAACCTCTGAGTTTTGTATGGTAGATTCATGATTGAATTAGGGTCCCATAGTTATTTTTGTAGGATTTCACAATGGGTTTTAGTATTTTAGTTAGGATTAACTTTAATACTAAGTTTTAGATGATCCTAACTTGCTAATTCAACTAGATTGATTTCTTTAGTTCCCTTAGATTAGGGTTTTGCTTTGCTTGCTCTTGGATGATGTTGAAGACAAGCTTGGGTTGCTATGGAGTGCTTGAGGAAGCTTGGATGTGAAGTTTTCTTTTCTTGTGGTTTGAGTGTTGTTTAGGTGTTAAGATTAGGGTTTGCAGGCAGAGCTTCTAGATAGATTCTCTTCTTTCATAAACATGGAAGGTGTTGATCACTTACATTCCTCCCTATGATATAAGGTCCCCTTGTAAAGGCCTCATCCCTCCTTTGGTAGGATGTGTGGCTCTTCACAAGTTGGTAGAACCTTTGAGGGTTCCTTTCTTTGATGTTGGAGTGCTTAGTGGTGACCTTTGGTCTTCACTTTGCTTTCCACTATCCAAACCTTGATCTTGTTAGATGAACCTTTCTCCCTTGCTAAAAGGATGGAGTTCCTTGTTATAATATTGAGGATGCTAGGGGTTGCTACTTCCCAGTATTTGAAGACTGCCATTGGAGCTGAAGCTTGAAGACCAGGAAGAACAAGTTGACACCTGTGAAGAAGATCAAATTTAGATTGAAGAAAGAGCTGAGGCTTGAAGAAGAAGGATAAGGTGACACTTGTGTTTGATACTTTGAGAGCCTGAAGGGGCCAAGTTGATACTTGCTATTGGGATTGAAGCCTGAAGGTGGAGTCTACTTTGGAGCTGAGGCTTGGAGAAGAAGGATAAGGTGATACTTGTGTTTGATGTATTGGAAGCTTGAAGAAGCAAGTTGACACTTGCTATTGAAGATGATAGCCTTGAAGAGCAGTTGAAGACTGAGAACTAAGCTGTTGTCAGAGGAGCTTTGCTGTGAAGTTGAGAAGGTTGTTGATCTGCTTTCTTTCCTGTCTGTTTTTCTTTATGTGCAACTGTATTGATGTGACTTATTTGATTTGCTTGATGCATTAGAATAAGTCCATATCTAGACTGATGTAAGATAGGAGCATGATTGCACTAAAGGTTGAGTTGCTCCCTCTGCTTGTATTTTTACTATATGGCTTTGCTTGCTGGTATTTGGTAGAGCCCAGCTCCCTTGCCTATGTGGTTTGTGATTTGCTTGATGGCATTTTATTTTTTTGTATGATTGCAGTTATTCTATTTTGCTTGATAGCATGTTATTTTTTCTGTATGATTACAGTTATTCATACTTGGTCTAAGGTTGAGATGAGCTTATGGAGGCTGATGCCCCCCACACATTTACTCCCTCACTTACATCGCATGCATTTTACAGTCGTTTACTGTTTACTGTTTAATTTGATTCTTTATCTGTTGTATATCATTGACATGACCCCCTAGGAATCTCACTTCCTTTTATAAGGAAGTGATGATAGAACTTTAGGTTGAAGCCTATGCATGATAACTTCTAGGAGTTCCCTGTTTCAAACCTCAACCATAGGATGAATCCTTGGCATGACAATATTAGGACTTGATAGTCCCCTCTTAGTTGAACCTGTTCGTTCTCTCTTCTCATCTCAAAACAAATTAAAATACAGTAATAAAGGTTAACTGATGTCGTACGTTACGAGCCTTAAGCTATCTAAGAAAGGGTTGTCGGAGAGTTTCTTTTCGACAACTTGGATGTTTAGTATGGTACCCTTTGGGTGACATGCGACGCATTCATTCTCAGGTCATAGTCTCTAGTGCGATATTGGTTGCAAACATCCATAAAAAACAGTTCTTTCGTAAAAGACAGAAAACAAACTTCAAACCTTTTTGCCCCGTGGGCCCGTAATTCAAAGGAAGCTTTTCTGAAGAAAAGAGTGTCGTTAACTCCCAGTTCTACCGCAAACGGTAACGCCTAAGTCTCCAAGGGTCGAATATGAATTGTCGTAATCCGTATTATCCCGAACTACGTAAGCTCTGATCTCTCATATTTGTTGAGAGTACGTAGGCACAATACTGACGTATTGGCGAGCCACCTTCCCCCATCACCCGTAGTTAGTCGAACTACGTTGACTCTGATTTCTCATTCTCTGATGAGAATACGTAGGCATAAAGCGCGACGCTTTTCCGAGTCATTTTCTTTTCTTTTTAGACCAGCCTTGATAGGTAGATAGATAAAACCAACCCGTCAGATAAACACAACAAGCATGGATCCCATCGAGTACGATGGACGTGAGGGGTGCTAATACCTTCCCCTTGCGTAACCGACTCCCGAACCCAGACGATGGTTACGATGACCTTGTCTTATACCTTTCCGTCAGGTTTTTACGATCGTTTCCTTACCCGTTCTGAAGGATAAATAACGAAAGGAGGCGACTCTTCTGTTTTGCCGGCACCTTATTTTCGCGGAAGCGACAACAACTTTTATTTCCTCAGCGGGTCGAAGATGCGTGAGTCCTGACGTGGACAAATCAAGACGAGGTGTTAGTCCTAACGTGGACAATTTATTCCTAACGTGGACGATTTATTCCTAACGTGGACGATTTATTCCTAACGTGGACAGTTTATTCCTAACGTGGACGATTTATTCCTAACGTGGACGATTTATTCCTAATATGGACAGTTTATTCCTAACGTGGACGATTTATTCCTAACATGGACAATTTATTCCTAACGTGGACAGTTTATTCCTAACGTGGACCGGTTACTCCTAACGTGGACATTTTATTCCTAACGTGGACGATTTATCCAGCGAAGTCGCTGGGATTTTTCCGTGTTGACGAGTCATCCAGCGAGTCATCCAGCGATTTTTCCGTGTTGACGAAATGCAGACGAGTCATCCAGCGAAGTCGCTGGGATTTTTCCGTGTTGACGGCAGATAGAGTCCTGACGTGGACAAGTTAAGTGGAGATTTCTTCGTGTTGACGAAACAAGCGTCCTAACATGGACAAAGTTCTATTCCTGTGTTGTTGAGATTTCTTCGGGTGGACGAAATGTGAGTTCTGACGTGGATAGATTTGTGTTTATTCGTGATTTGGCAAAATTTGGGTCCAGATATGGACAAGGTTACTCTTGTGACGGCATAAATTATATTCGTGTTGACGAATTTGTTTCACTTCTTGTGTTGACAAGGTTGGTCCAGCTGTGGACGGAAGTGTTTTGCAAATATTGTTCAGCACCTGTGGCATTACATAAGTAGTTGAAGTTGAAATAAGAATTATTATCAGACGTTGGATCAGTTGTTTCCGTAACAACCAGATTCAGTTAGGGGATGTCGTTCCCCAAGCAGTGTAGTTTATTTTTGCGGTTGGCAAATTTCCGGGTTCCTTGGTATTCAACCGTCTCGTACCTCGATTGTTTGAAGGTCGTTCGCTCTTCACCCATTCGGGTCCAAGCCGTTTGAATAGGGGCAGCTGTTGCACCCCAAAATTTGCTCAACCTTTTCTTGCCTGATTTGTGTTTCATTGCATTTCATTTGCATAGTTACATCATGTACATAGTTCAATCATTTGCATACCATAGCATAGCATGCATCCAACAAGGGATAAAGGTGTCTATCAAGAGAAGAGCCTAGCAAGAGGTGTTATCCAAGATGAGAAGTCATCCAGGCCATCAAGAAAGGATTTGAAGTCTTGAGAAGTTTGAGTGCCTACATGTGGGTTGTGCTCCTATCTTGAGGAGTGTTGAGAATCATCAGTGGGATGAGAAGCATGGAATGTGAATGTGAGGTGTGTATGAATCTCATGGGATGTCTAGAGGGCCTTATTGAAGCTGAGGCAAGTCATTGATTCAAGTATGAGAGCCACAGTTGAGGTGCAGTCAACTAGGGTTTCATCTAGGTCAACCCTAATTCAATTGAGTAATTGGAGAGCATCAAGGCCTACCTCGAGGTCAAGGGATTCATGGATTGATATATTGATACATGTGTGGTTTTGTGCCAAGGTTAAACAAAGAAAGATCAAGAATGTGGGAAGTTGCTAAATTAGGGTTTCAGTGTAAAATCCCCTGTTTAGTGCCCAACTTTAAAGCCACATAAGTCAAAATACATGTTTCAAATGGATCTTTGTCCAACATGAAACATGTAAAGCTTCTAAATATCTTTAATTTTAGTACTATAAGTCTTCAAGAAGATTTTTAGAACTCAAGTTATGGTCTTTACAAATTACAGGTCACTAGAGGACACTGAAATTTATCTGTAAAAGTCACTTGACTTCCAAGCAACTTTTGCCCTTCAAGGAGTTTTCATATGGATTCTTGGTCAACATAAGAGTTGTAGATCTTGATCTTATATTTCCATAGAGTATTAGAAGTCCTCAAGGGGTTTTATAGAACTCAAGTTATGATCTTGGCAATCCAGGGGTATTTTGGGCATTTGTGATTATAGGTCATTTTCAAGCATGTGCCAAAATCTCCATCTTCCACTCCTCAAATGAAAAATTGTTCAACATGAAATGTGCTTAGAATGATGTTTTTAGGTCAAATGTGAATTCATGGGGGATTGAATGAGCTTATATCAAAAGTCATTCAAATGGCCTAAAATAAGGAAGGATTTTAAGTGAATCAAAGAGGGAAATTGTGATTTTTGGGTTATGGGTTCTAAACATGGCAAGTGACTACATTTTTTGACTAGAAATCACATTCTAAAGACATTGGCAATGTTACTTTTTTGAATTGAGGCTTGGTTTCATGACTTGCTTTGTAAATTTGTTACTTCTAAAACAAGTCACATATCCAAATCAGCCACCAATGCAATTCAGGGCTCCATTTTGGTCTAAACACATTCACTAAGCCACAAGGAGTTGGTTAGAACCTTCTGGAACAAGCTGGGAGCAAGATTTCACAACTGTCACATTGAAATTTCAAGGGAAAAATCAGAATTGTGGATTCATGGAATTGGGCTTCAAACTGGGCTCAGAAGCCCATGGAGAGTTTCTATATATTGAGGGGAGTGATTGTAGATTTTTTTTGGTGGTGATTTCGTGCTAGAAGCTGAGATAGCAAGTAGATTTTCAAGAGCTCCAAGTCAGAATCGGTTTTGAAGTTGCAAGCCTATTCAAGCCAAACTAAAGGTTGGAGAAGCTTCATTGTGCATCGTTGATCGTGTCTGAAGAGTCTTGGAGTTTGAATTGAGCATTTGATCCCTCTGTTGATCCAATTTTTCCAGGTATGTAAACCTTCAAATTCCTCATGATCTAGGAAGAATTGAGCAGAATCTTGCATGTGGTTAGGGCCTAGGTTGATCATATATCGTTTATGGATAAGATTTTTAGTGTTTAGAGACAATTAAGTGTGATGCACCATTTCTGTTTGAAGACGGTTATGCATAATCTTGAGGTTTTGACTTGAATTAGATAGCTATTAATGATCAGTGCAACAAGAGGAAGAGATCTGTGGCTTTGGTTTTTGATTTGGTGTTGATCAAATTCTTGGTGCCATTTTTGTTTGCTTTCGAATTGGGGAATGTATTGAGATTTAGGGGATGTGGATTGGAGATTTGGAATCCTTGTAAAATTCTGGTCAAGATCAATATTTGGATTGTGTTTTCTGATCACCTGCAACCACCATCTCACCGGAAAAGATGGTGGTTTCCACCGTGGACCACCGCCTGAGAATGTGACCTTTGCCTGAGTTAGAGGTAGGAGATAAGGTCTTAGCCCTTGGATCAGCTTTCTCCATTGACCTTGTATATGCATCTCACGATCCAGATTCAAACTCAGGATTGCCTCCAAGCCATTGAAACACATCGTTTCATTAAACGATGTGGCAAGCCCAGTCAGCTGCCATCTGGTCCTCACATGGACACGCTCTGAAGCTTTGGATTCGCTTACCAGTCAATTTATCTAAGGGCTCTCATTTAATTCAGCATTTTAATTTCTTTATTTCATTTTTGATTTATTTTTAATTCATTTTGATTCTAAAATTCATAATAAATAGAAAAATAAACATTTTTAAGCTAGATTTTTTTCCCTAACCCCTTAAAAAATTTAGAATTTAATAGGATTGAAAAATGTTTAATTCATGCATTTTTTATTTTATTTGCATTTTTTGCATTTTAATTGGTTTTATTTTTAATTTGTTTGACATGTGTTTTTGCTGATTTTATTGTGAATGACTGGTGATGAATTTTGAGTTGATTCTTTTTGGGCTAGATAGATTAGAAATTCATGTACCCATAGTAATTTTCTCATATTTTTGTGAGAGAATTTTAGGCTAGTTTGAGCATTGAACATTAGGTGATTTAGAATTAGGGCATAGTTTTAGGTCCAAATGAATGGTTAACCCCCTGGTTTTTGTATGATAGATTCATAAGAGGTTTAAGAACCCTTAGTAATTTTTGTAGGATTTTACAATCCTTTTTGGTATTTTAATTAGAATTAGTTTTAGGACTACTAGGCGTTTCTGATGAACTAATTTGGCTAGTTTAATTCAATAATTCCCCTTAGACTAGGGTGGTGTTACTTTTGAGCTTGGATGACCATGAAGACCAATTGAAGGTACTTTGGAGAGCTTGAAGGAGCTTGGATGTGAAGATTCTCTCATCTTGTGGATGCTTGTCAGGAGCTTAGGGAAACTAGGGTTTTTAGGAAGAGCATCAGAGTAATTCTACTTGTTTCTTCAAACATGGAGTATCTTGTCCATCTCCATTCTATCTAATGACATAAAGTTCTCCTTGGGAAGCTCCATCTCTCCTTAGGAGGGATGAGTGGTATGCCCAAGTGAGTAGAACTTTGAGGATATCTTTCATTTGCAATGTTGAGTTCTCAGTGACTTCCCTTGGTTGTCGTTGAGCCTCTTAACATTTCACCTTGATCTTGTTGGTTTGATTCTCCCCTGGAAGTGCTTGTTGAAGCTTAGTAGCTATGGTTTTGTGCTTGTTGAAGCTTGGTGAGGATGGAGTTAGTAGCTTGTTGAAGATAGGGTTTACTGCTTGTTGGAGTTTGGGTCAAGAGCTTGTTGAAGCTGGTTACTGGTTGGGGTTTGAGCTTGCTTAAGCTGGGAGCTTGTTAAATCCTGGTGCTTGTTGAAGATTGAAAGTTTATTGAAGCTTGAAGATGGGAGTTATTCATGAAGATGAAGGTTGTTGCTGTCAACTCTTTGCTGGTTAATCATCTGTTGTTGTCAGAGCTGCTGTTTGCTGTAGGAGTTTGGTGCTGCTGCTTGGGCTGCCTCCTCTGATTTGGGGTTTTGTTTTCTGTATTGTTTGTTGGCTTGTGTAGCTTACCCCCTAGGTTTGAGGTTAATGTTGATTCACTTTGCCTGTTGTTTTCCCAGGTTCAGGGTTGAGTGGGACTCCCTTGCCTCGCTTGTATTGTTGCATTGCATGCATTTTACTGTATTTGCTTGCTTTCTTTTCTGTTTATCCCCTAGGATCTCTGATTTTCTCTGTGCAGAAGGGAATTATGACAGACATTAGGATTTTTATCCATGCATGACAACATTAGGTTAGTTTTATTCCCCTTTCAACCCTAGGTTTTTTAAAGCTTCTTTCTCTTCTTATCTCAAAACAATTCAAAAACACAGTAATAAGGATAACGCGTGCTGTACGCTACGAGCCTTAAGCTATTTGAGAAAAGGTTTCTGGAGGGTCACTCTTCAGTAATCTGACTGCTTAGTGTGGTACCCTTAGGGTGACATACGACGTAGTCACTCTCAGATCACAAGTCTTTAGTGCAGTACAAGTTGCAAACAGACTAAAAAAACATTTCTTTCATAAAAGATTCAAAACAAACATCAAAGTGTCATTTTTGTCCGCTCGGACTCTTAATCAAGAAAAACCCTTTTTGAAGGTAATAAAAAACAGTCAGACAAGCTTGTGTCTTCCGTAGCCCGAACTACGTTTGCTCTGATCTTTCATGCTGTATGAAAGTACGTAGGCATAGGATGCCGTATCCTAGCGAGCAACCTTCCCCCCTTAACCCGTAGTTAGGCGAACTACGTTGACTCTGATTTCTCGTTCCAGACGGGGATACGTAGGCATAAAGTGCGATACTTTTCCGAGTCATTTTCTTTTCTTTTTAACCCAGACCTGTAGAGTAGATAGAATAACATACCCTTAGATAGAAAACAAGCGTGGATCCCGTCGAGTACGACGGACGTGAGGGGTGCTAATACCTTCCCCTTGCGTAACTGACTCTCGAATCCAGGATTTGGTTGCGACGACCATTCCTTTCCCTCTTTGCGTTAGGTTTACTCTGAGCGTTTCCTTTCCCTCTTGTGGGATAAATAATGCACGGTGGCGACTCTTCCGTCATAGCCGGCGCCGATTTTCGCAGTAGCGACAGCGTGCTACATTCAGCAGCAGCAATATATTCTGCTTATGTAGTTGATAGAGAAATTGTAGGTTGTTTCTTGTTGTACTAGGAGATTAAATTTCTTCTCAGAAATTGACAACTTCCACAAGTAATCTTTCTTTCAACTCTGTCTCCAGCGTAATCAGCGTCACATAATCCAACTAGGTTAAATTCATTAGATCTTCTGTAACACAAACCCACATTAGAAGTACCTTTCAGATACCTTAGAATCCTCTTAACAACTGTTAAGTGTGATTCTCTAGGATCTGATTGGAATCTTGTACACAAGCATACACTGAATAAAATGTCAGGTCTAGAAGCAGTTAAGTAGAGAAGAGATCCAATCATACCTCTGAAGAGTTTCTAATCTACTTTCTTACTTACCTCTTCCTTACCAAGTGTGCTTGTTGGATGCATATGAGTCTTTGCCATCTTACTATCAGTCATGTTGAACTTCTTCAGAAGCTCTTTTACATATTTGGTCTGATGAATGTAAGTGCAATCTGGAGTCTGGTTGACTTGAATTCCCAAAAAGAATCTCAATTCTCCCATCATGCTCATCTCAAATTCAGCCTGCATACATTGAGCAAACTCCTTTCCCAGCATAACATTGGTAGATCTAAATATAATATCATCTACATATATTTGACAAATTAACAGATCTTTCTTAAATGTTTTACAGAAGAGAGTTGTGTCTACTTTGCCTCTGATAAAAATTTTCTCCAAAAGAAAATTACTTAATCTCTCATACCAAGCTCTGGGAGCTTGTTTTAAACCATAAAGAGATTTCTTGAGCTTAAAAACATTTCTGGAAATTTATCACTTTCAAAACCAGGAGGTTGGTGAACATAAACTTCTTCTTCTATAATCCCATTTAAGAAGGCACTCTTAACATCCATCTGATATAGAGTTATGTTATTTTGTGCAACAAAAGAAATGAGTAAACGAATAGACTCTAACCTGGCCACAGGAGCATAAGTCTCTCTGTAATCAATTCCTTCTTGCTGGCTATAACCTTGAGCAACAAGCCTTTCTTTGTTTCTTACAACTTCTCCTTTTTCATTCAACTTGTTTCTGAAGACCCATTTAGTTCCAATTATATTGAATCCTTTTGGTCTTGGAACCAAATCGCAAACATCATTTCTTGTGAACTGATTGAGCTCTTCTTACATGGCAATTATCCAGTCATTGTCTTGCAGAGCTTCATCCACAAAAGTTGGTTCAACAACTGACACCAAACCAAATAATGACGCTTCAGATGATCTAAGGTAGGATCTTGTTCTTATAGGGTCATCCTTCTTTCCAATTATCACATCCTCTGGGTGAGAGGCCTTAATTCTGGAAGATGATCCTCTAACAGTTGATTCTTCAGAAATATTCAAGTTGTTCATTTGAGAAGCTAAAGGATTTGCATCTGGCGTTGCTTTTGGTTCCTTCACTTGAACCTTTTTTGCCTTTGAGCCTTCAGAGTCTGTGATAATTTCTTCTCTATCTGCAGAACTTTCAAACTGCTTTGGCTTTTGAATGCCAAGCTTATCATCAAATCTAACATGTATAGATTCTTCCACAATTTGTGTTTCAGTATTGTATACTCTGTAGCCTTTAGAGCGTTCAGAATAGCCAAGCATGAAACACTTATGTGCTTTAGAATCAATCTTGTTCAGATTTTCTGTAGTGTTAAACATATAACATATACATCCAAAAGGATGAAAATAAGAAATGTTAGGTTTCTTGTTCCTCCACAATTCATAGGGAGTCTTTTCCAGAAGAGGTCTAACAGACACTTTGTTCTGAATATAACAGGCTGTGTTTATTACTTCTCCCCAAAAATGCTTTGCCAGATTAGTCTCGTTGATCATGGTTCTGGCCATTTCTTGCAGAGTTCTATTTTTCCTCTCTACAACTCCATTCTGTTGTGGAGTTCTAGGACAGGAGAAATCATGCGCAATGCCATTTTCGTTAAAATATTTTTCAAAATATTTGTTTTCAAATTCGCCACCATGATCACTTCTGACTTTAACAATTTTAAAATCTTTTTCATTTTGGACTTGTTTGCAGAAGTCAAAGAACACAGAATGTGACTCATCCTTGTGTTTTAGGAATTTCACCCATGTCCATCTGCTATAGTCATCAACAATGACTAATCCATACTTCTTGCCTCTGATGGATGTAGTTTTCACTGGTCCAAACAGATCAATGTGAAGTAACTCTAATGGTCTTGAAGTTGAAACAACATTCTTAGTTTTAAAAGAAGATTTTGAAAATTTTCCTTTTTGACATGCTTCACAAAGAGCATCTGAGTTGAACTTCAACATAGGAAGTCCTCTGACCAAATTGAGTTTATTAATCTAAGATATACGTCTCATATTAATATGCCCTAATCGTCTGTGCCAGACCCATTGCTCATCATTAACAGACATAAGTCATTTTATGTTCTGAACCTTAAGTTCTGAAAGATTGATTTTGTAATTGTTGTTCTTCCTCTTTCCATTAAATAGGATTGAGCCATCCTTCTGACTAACAGCCTTGCAACATTTTTGATTAAAGATTATGTCATAACCATTGTCACTTAATTGACTTATGGACAATAGATTATGCTTTAATCCTTCTACAAGTAAAACATTAGATATAGAGGGAAGGTTACCATTGCCAATAGTACAGAGCCAATAATCTTTCCCTTCTGATTCCCTCCAAACTTCATGTCTCCTCCAGATTTAAGCTCCAGGCTTTGGAACATAAACCTTTCTCCTGTCATGTGACGTGAGCAGCCAGAGTCCAGGTACCATGACTAGCGTCTTGACTTTGCTGCAAAATACATCTGCAACAGGGATTATCTTATCCTTAGGTACCGAGATATTTTTGGGTCCTTTTGGGTTAGTTGCCTTAAAAGTTTCTTTGAACTTCTGTCTTTTTACAACAGGTTTGTTCTGACTAACTTTTGATTTAAACACAGGAACATTCTGATCAGAACATGTATGTTTAATATCATTCAGATGACCAAACTTAAAATGAGAATATAAGGGAGTCTTCTTAATGATAAGTTTATCAACAGGCATTGGATTTAAATCCTTTCTAGAGGAAGATTCATATCCAATTCATTTCCTGTTGTTTCTGCTAACTCCATAGATCATTGAAGCCATCTTGCTTCTATCTATGCTTTTAGCCAGAAACTTCTGAAAATTGTAGTCATATTCTTCTAAAATATTTTTGCATTTTGACTTAGTTTCAGATTCAGAGTCTTGTTGAGCTTTTTCAAAATTGTTTTTCATTTTCAAATTGTTTTCTTTGAGCTCAACAACTTCTGACTTTAATAGACTATTCTCAGATTCAAGATTGAATTTAAGCTTCTTGCATTTGAGCTTAATCTTGTTATAATTGTTCAGGACTTCTGATAAAACTTTAATAAGTTCTTCCCTAGAGAGATCAGAAAGTACCTCTTCTGAGTCAGATTCTGAGTCAGATTCAGATCCAGATGATCCTTCATCCTGATCTTCCACGCCTGCCATCAGTGCCATGTTGGCGCATTCTTCTTCAGATTCTGATTCATCTGAATCATCCCAGGTTTCCATTAGAACCTTCTTCTTTTTGTCAAACTTCCTCTTTGGCTTTTCCTTTAGAAGCTTTGGACATTCATTATTGTAATGACCAGGTTCCTTGCATTCATAGCAAATAACCTCCTTCTTTCCAGATCTTTTATGTCCAGAGGACTCTTTGCGTTGATCTGGCTTCTTGAAGTTCTTGAACTTCCTCTGTTTGTGCTTCCAGAGTTTGTTGATTCTTCTGGACAACAAGGACAATTCATCTTCTTCAGAAGAAGAAGACTCTTCAGAACTTTCTTCTCACACCTGCAATGCTTTAACAGATTTGTTAGATGTTAAAGCAATTGACTTACCTTTCTTTTGAGGCTCGTCTTCCTCAAGTTCAATTTCATGGCTCCTCAGAGAGCTGATTAGTTCCTCCAATGTGATCTTGTTCAGATCCTTAGCTAGCTTCAGAGCAGTGACCATTGGTCTCCATCTGATGGGCAAGCTTCTGATGATCTTCTTCACATGATCAGCAGTTGAATAGCCTTTGTCCAGCACTTTTAACCCAGTTGTGAGGATCTGGAATCTAGAGAACATAGCTTCTATAGATTTAGATTCTTCCATTTTAAAGGCTTCATACTTCTGGATCAGCGCCAGGGCCTTGGTCTCTTTAACTTGTGAGTTCCCTTCGTGTGTCATCTTCAAAGACTCAAACAAATCAAATGCAGTTTCTCTGTTGGTAATCTTCTCATACTCAGTATGAGATATATCATTTAATAAGATTGTTCTAGCTTTGTGATGATTTCTGAACTCCTTCTTCTGGGCTTCAGTCATAGATTTTCTATCAATTTTCTTGCCATCCCCATCAGTGGGGTGAACATAACCATCAATGACTAAGTCCCATAGATCAACATCATAACCAAGGAAGAAACTATATATTCTGTCCTTCCAATAGTCAAACTTCTCCCCATCAAACATAGGGGGTTTTGTGCTGATTCTATCCCTTTCTTCATATCTGTTGTTGCTGTTAGATGTTGAAGCTTCAGCCATAATATCAACAAAATAATATCAAGAGTTTTTCTCGCTGGGTCTTTTCTGTTCACGGTGAAGTGATAGCACACACAGAACTGGAGCTCTGATGCCAACTGAAGGTGAGAAAATACTTAGAAGGGGGGTTGAATAAGGATTTTGAAAATATTATGGAAATAAAAACACAGACTTTTATCCTGGTTCGTTGAACTCAACTACTCCAATCCACCCTATCAAGAGTGATTTGCCTTTCCCCTGAAGGACTTAATCCACTATAATCAATTGATTACAATATCAACCACTAAGAACAACTGTTCTTAGTCTTCTCAAGAACTACTGACCATAAGATTGTCTTCTCAAGGAACTTTTACAATCAAATGTAAAACTAAACAAGTGTTTGAATGCTTCTAAGTAAGCTATATCACAAATGTGGTTTACACTTAAGTTTAAGAACATATGAAATAAATTCAGCACAGAGTAATAATTTGTATGAGAGCTTTTCAATGAATTTTTTATCAAAGTACGTCAACTTTAGAAAAATGTTGAAGTCTTGTTGTTATATACTTAGAAATCCAAGACGTTGCAAGCTTGAAGACCGTGTACTGCAAAATAGCTGTAACCTTTTTGTCTTTACATCACTTGACCTTTCCTAGAAGTAGAACGTTCAGAGAAATCCTTTTTGCCTGAGTTCTTGTGTCTAGCATAAAAGAGGAAATAGTCGTTTGGCATAACCAACGGATATAACTTTGAATTCTTCTTCAACAATTTTCTATTTCATAGCAATCTACATCAGAGCCTTAGTGATCAGAGTCTTGATGTCTTCAGTTTGTTGTATCAGAGTGTTGCAGCAAGTGTGCATTAGCGTGAGATAACTCAGAGCAGAGTTTAAAGATCAGATCCTTAGTTCTTGCAGCGTATAGTACTATCAGAGTCTTCTGAAAAACAGTGCTTGAAACTCTTCATACAAAAACTTCAGTCTACATTTCACATTCTTCTGTAGCTTCTGCTTCAGATCCTTCTGTAGGCAGCGCTCAGAGTCTTCTGTAGGCAGCGCTCAGAGTCTTCTAAGAGATGCTTCTGACGCTTCAGAGCCTTGCGTAGTTCAACGTTCAGATCCATTTTTGCTTTCAGAAGAATATTAAGTTTAATATCTGCAACAAAAATACTTGAACAAATTTTAGAGTATATAATTTCTTAATACAAAATTTCGTAAGTGTTATCATCAAAACATAGAGATATAACTAAGAACCAATCTGTGTTTTAACAATCTCCCCCTTTTTGATGATGACAAAAACATAAGAAATTTGTTCAATAAAGAGATAATTATATCTCCCCCTGAGATTATGAATCTCCTCCTGAATTGAATACTTAGAAATTTGGTCAGAGTCTTCTGTAGGCAGCGCTCAGAGTCTTCTAAGAGATTCTTCTGACGCTTCAGAGCCTTGCGTAGTTCAACGTTCAAATCCATTTTTGCTTTCAGAAGAATATTAAGTTTAATATCTACAGCAAAAATACTTGAACAAATTTTAGAGTATATAGTTTCTTAATACAAAATTTTGTAAGTGTTATCATTAAAACATAGAGATATAACTAAGAACCAAACTGTGTTCTAACAATCTCCCCCTTTTTGATGATGACAAAAACATAAGAAATTTGTTCAATAAAGAGATAATTATAACTCCCCCTGAGATTATGAATCTCCCCCTGAATTGAATACTTAGAAAGAACCATTCTGATGGGGAGAGAGAATCATCCTGCCGAGGAGAAGAAATCACACCAATCTCAATTGGACTTATCCTGGGGAAACGAACCTCAGACAGCTTTCCACTGGGAAACAAAGTTCTACGAGAACCCGTACTTGCTCAACTGGGTATACGAACCACAAGCTGCTGAGGAAACGATGTCAATCGCAGAAATAAACTACACGACCCTCGCAGATAGAATCTTTCTGGAGATACAGACTCCGATGGGGAAGTATAGCAACAACTATTCAATACTCTCTCCTGCTGGAAAAGACAAACAATGGCTTGAACGGTCTTCCAAGGACTCAGCTCTCTTGGAGGACTGCAAACTCGGCTGGGGATATGCCACTAGACGCTGGAATAAATCCTACCTGCCGGGGAGAACACCACTCTATGGGGCGTTCTGTTGGAGACTTCAGTCTGAACTATCGAGAGCTAAACACTTGTGGATAGTCTTCTATGAGAAAACTGCATGTTGGCCCACTACGGGAAACAAGTATACACATCTACGCATGATTCAGCTGGGGATATGATGATCCTTCCTAGGATGCATCTGGTTGGGAGAATCTATCTCTGTTTGGGGAGACACATCAATGCTCACAGCCCCATGTTCAGACTCTGTGGGGAAACACAACTGAACCTGCTGAGGAAGAAGGAATCATCCTACTTGGAAAAACATGCCATGAAACGAACTCGAGGTGGCTTGCCCTAGAATCTTAACGACTTCTGGTAAACTCTACTGATATGGATATGAACGATTCCTTCACTTTCAACTTTTACCCCAACCTGTGGGATCTTCGTAACATCCTTTCGAAAGGAAACCTGAGATCTCTGTACTCTAGCGGTTTGATATGAACGGCCTCAGCACTTTGAACCTCACAAAGGTGATTCGAGTTATCGCCTTCAGGATAAGGATAGCTTCGGCGCTCTCGAGGTGACCTGCCCCAACCTTATCATGACTTTGGCCCTCATGGGCTGATCTGTGGGGAGATGATCCTTGGCTGTGAGAAATTCATCAGATCTCGACCTGATTGCCCCAGATTAATTGACTCTTGGATGGCTGACTCCCATGATGTGATCATTTTGATATAGCTTGCCCCGGTTCACTGGAATATTCAGGCATTCTGCATTCTGTCCTGATCCAATCTTTCCCTCGTGGAAACTTTCCCGCTGTCAAGCGCTTACTTGTAAGTAAAAAAAACTGTTCTGCATAAAAGACATATCAAATGCAATGCATATGGAAGTTTTGAAAATCCATTCCTGTTCACTGGAAAAAAATTTATGACATAAAGTGTATGAATCATTCATCAACATGTCAACATTAATACAACATTGTAATGGGAATCCTTTCTAGGAGTCAGTTCCGATGCGATCTTTATCGAAGTATGCTTTCGACACAAACCTATTTCAATTAGGACTTTTAAAGATTGTAACATGGTCAGGTTCACGGTTTAAGAAAGAAAGGATAAAGGCTCAAAATTCATTTTGACCCACCCATTCTCCTTGAGCCTTTATCTTTTCTTTCTTAAACCGTGAACCTGACCACGTTACAACCTTTAAAAGTCCTAATTGAAATAGGTTTGTGTCGAAAGCATACTTCGATAAAAGTATGCTTTCGATAAAAGTATATCTCCGGTGTTTGTGGATTGAAACAATTCTTGTGCATCATCAACAGGTTTTTATTCAAAAGCATAGCATCGGAAGCTTACGCATCGTTGGATTTCGTCATCCTCCCCGGATTCCACTTAAGCAAGAGTTTGAAATAAAACAAAGAAATAGAGTGAACACGAATGGATTAGTTCAAAACATGCATATTTATTTCATTATCAATATCAATTAAAAAAACAACATGCTTTACAAACAAAATTTGCATTCTAACAGGAGAGAAACTACAAATGTAAAGAAATGCCATGATAAAAATGCAGATTGCCAGCTTCAGGGAACTGGGCTTTCACACTTATTTACTGCTGAGGGGAGCGACCCTTCGAAGTCTTCAGACTCAATCAGACGATCGGTTTTTGTGAGGTCGACTCTGATTCGGGCTCCGATAGTTTTGCTGCAATTGAGCAAGAGGTTGCTAATTCTGAACGGCAGAAACATCTGGAGACGAGGTCTGAACTAGTGAGGATTCTCTCTGTTCAGGGGCTTTCATCCTTAAGCTCGATCCAGGAATAGGAAAAAATTGCGGGAAAGGCTATTCAGACTTCAAAGACCGCAAGATATACTCCTGATCTTTCTCAACTTCAGGTGAGGTAATGGGAACATCCATCTCTTTTGTATGATAAGGGATGAATTTTCCTGATGCTTTCATGCCGCCCGACACAAATTCAATTGCTTTCGAATCTAGCAAGTCTTGAACCTTATGCTTAAAAGCTTTATAGTTTGCTATGTTATGCCCCGGTGATCCAGAGTGGAATTCGCAATGGGTGTTTACGTCCCAGCCAGGTGGTAGTTCCTCAGTCAATGGAGCCATAAGCCATGGTTTAACCAACTGAAGTTGGAGCAAGAGTTGCACCAACTGGGCATAATCCAAAGGGATTGGATCGAGGATTCTGTCAGATAGTTTCATCTTTTGACCATGTCTTCTGGGGTTGTCTTGTGAAACCGGACGCCGCCGCTGACGGGAAACATTTTGAGCTTCAAGCTGTGCAGAGAGTCTTTTAGGCCTATCATGCCTTGGTGCAGGTTCTTCAGACACCTGTGGAGCTAGTATGTTGGCTGCAGCTTCGGGCATTTGCCCACATTCTCTTATGAGTATGTTCCTTAACACTTCTACCATCAGACCCACCTGACTCTTCAGCTGGTTGTTCTCCTCTTTGAGCGCATCTTGATCCCAATGCAACGCTTGCATGTCCTTCATGAACTGCTCTAGCTGGCTCTGAACGTCCTTCAGTTCCACTTGTACCTGTTCCATTGCTTGGGTCAACCTGCGATCAATCCTGAAACAACCTGTATCAACATAAGGTTAGGTAAATAAGCCAAAGGCACATGCTATACAAAATGATTATACAAGTGCAAACGTGTGTCTGTGCCTTAGGAGAGATTCCCCCCGATTCTAGTTTCCAAGACATATAAAGTCTAACATCCAATCATGGAAAGAAAACCTCATATATGTCTAAAAACCCACGCGGGCAGCGTACAACTGTAATCGAATACAACTGAAGCAACAAGGGTGACCCCAACCCAACAAGCCTGGTGGTGGTCAGCATATCAATGCATAAAAGATATTAAGAAATACAAGGAAATCAAGTGCGACTACAGGCACAAAAATCTTCCAATAACTTCTTCGTAGTGGGATGGTCGGGCTGGGTGAGTAGACCCTGGATCAGCAGATCCCTCTACCTGATGGTATCTTGGAGATCCTTGGCAACGTCCCCACAAGCACCCTCTCTAAAGCAGTCTTCCACTCTGCACCTCTTAGCATCAGCTCTGAGTTGACAATCCTGCAGGTTTGCCTTGGTTTCAACCAATCTGTACTGAATGTCTCGTTGAAGTGATGCTTCAGCCTCAATCTTCTTGTCCTTGATCTCAATTTGGACCTCTAGCTTGGATATTTGTTGCTTCAGCTTCTCCTCTCATTCTTTGTGGCTAGTCAAAGTGTTGTTCCATAATTTCTCGAATTTGGATATCTTCAGATACATCCTATCCAGGTCTTGCTTCTTAGTGGTCAACACACTGTGCACAACCTTCAGGTCTAATCCAAGAAGTTCTTTGGAATCAATCAGCTTGGTTAGACTTGCGCCCAAGTGGTTTATCAACTCAGTCTGCTTCTTGCAGGAGTATACGGCTTCGCTCCTCTCGCTTCTAAGCTGAACAAGTTCTTTTTCCAACTCCTCGTTGGCCTTCTTCAACTCTTCCTTTTCAACCATTACCTGCTCATACTTCTGGATGTCCACTGTGGTTGGTTCCTTATTCATGAGGGGAATCGGAGGAGCCACTAGAGGAAATGGCATCAAAGACTGCTTTGCTCTAGCCTGAACCCAACCCACATAAGGCTCATAAGCCTGGCTGTTGCTCTTACCCAACAATGTCTTTCCTCGTCTGTGGATGTTAGTCCAAGCATGCTCCAGCTTTGTCAGCATGTCACTATCAAGCAACCCGTTGAGGTACAGAGATTCCTGCACCTCCTCATCCTTCGGTGGACCTCTCGAGGCATACCCGAACTGTCTAATTAGCAAGGTCAGGTTATAGTTAATACATCCCTTACGTCCAATCAACGGAACATTAGGGAATCCACTGCAGCTATAAGCAATCTCAGTCCCAAGCGTATCCCGGTCAAACCAGGTGATGTCTTCGGCTGATAAAGCCATCAGACGTTCAGACCACTCGGTTGTGTTGGCAGAAGAAACGAAAGGACCCCTATTGGGAATGTGGCTATCAAACCATCTGTATAACAAAGGAGTGCAGCAGGACACTATTTTCCCTCTCTTGTTCTCATTCTTATAGTGGACAGAATGATACAGGTCACCAAGCAAAGTGGGAACCGGATTCCTCGAGGCAAGCAAGTAGAAAGCATCTACGTCTACAAAGTCAGGAAGATTTGGGAACAACACAATCCCGTATATGCACAAAGCCAGAATAGCGTTGAACACGTCCCAACGACCTTTCTTAGCAAACTTCTGAGCTTTTTCCACCATAAAAGATAGAGGGAAGCCATACATCTTGTTCCTCTGAGTGAACTCTCTTCTCAATTCAGATTCCTCCAAATCCAAGATAGATGCAAGGTCGGCTAACTTAGGCTCGGTGTCAACATGGTGAAAAGGCATTTGACCCTTAACAGGAATGCCTATCAGGTCAGCATACTCCTCCAAAGTAGGGGCCAAAACAAAGTTGGGGAACAGGAAGCATCTCAGCGGAGCCTCATAAAATTGTAGCAACGTGTACAAACCACTAATCTCGTGGGCAGAGGGCTTGAAAACATACTTCAACAACCTCCCATATGTCTTCCTGAAGTCTGTCAAAACTGTCCCATCAGCCAGGATCTTCAAACTCAGGATGGCACTAACATTTGGTGTAGGAAATTTGTATGCAATAGTTCTCTTCAGAGTCTCCATGATGGCAAGGGAAGCAAGATCACTAGAATCAAGGATGAAGTATGCACCAGTAATACAGACACACGTTAATGATATGCATATGGAGATGCAAAGATGCAAGATGCAAGATGCAAGAATGCTAGGATGCTGCAAGAGATCAAGAGTGTGTTGTTGATTGGGGAAGACCAAAACTCTGCTCTGTCAAGAACAAACACATCTCTGATGATAAGAACCCTCTGATACCAATAATACTGATTCACTGTCAAGAAAACCAGGTGGTCTGAAGGTCAAGGTTTCCTGCAATAACCCGACCCTGCTCACAGGTATGGACCTAATCAAGGACAAGGTTCGGCATCCTATGCATTTCCCAGCGTCACAGACTTTCATGAAATGATGATACGTTAACCATTTCTGGTTTGGCATCATCACTCCCTGAAGAGGCCTCACTTAGCTGAGTCACAAATGGTCGGTCCCGAGAGTCGGCAACCCTTAGATCCAACCTTCCGTCGAGCCCTAAGGGCCAGAAGAGAAGTCATCAAAGAGAATCTCGTCTGAGCGTGGATTTCATGGGGACTGGTGTATGCTAAGCATACAGGTCCACCACTAATTTCCACAACTAATGCTAGGTATACGCTTAAGCCTGGGTCTGGCTTATCACTCATCAGAATCTCCCTCCCACAACAACACAACAAATCATATTGTGCTAAAAGTAAAGTGCAGGAAAGTAAAGTGCGATAAATAAATGCAAACCCAACAGATAAACACGCAAGCGCTAGGATTGACTCGCACAGGGAACCGTTGGAGTCCCCAGCAGAGTCGTCAGCTGTCGCTACTGCGAAAATAAGGTGCCGACAAAACAAAAGAGTCGCCACCTTTCGTTATTTATCCCATAGGAAGGGAAAAGAAACGATCGGAAAAACCTGACGAAAAGGTATAAGACAAGGTCATCACAACCAAGTCTGGGTTCGGGAGTCGGTTACGCAAGGGATGGTATTAGCACCCCTCATGTCTATTGTACTCAACGGGATCCACGCTTGTTGTGTTTATCTGACGGGTTGTTTTAACTATCTACCTATCAAGGCTGGTTCAAAAGAAAAGAAAATTGACTCGGCAAAGCATCGCGCTTCGTGCCTACGTATTCTCGTCAGAGAACGAGAAATCAGAGTCAACGTAGTTTGGCTAACTACGGGTAAAAGGGAAGGTTGCTCGCCAAGACGTCGCGTCTTGTGCCTACGTACTTTCATCTGGTATGAAAGATCAGAGCTTACGTAGTTCGGGATACCGATACACAGGTTTTGATTCATCTGTTTTTACCTGAGTAGGGTTAACAAACAGTTCCAGCAGTTTGGTGTATGCAGCTTGCTCGTCGGAGACTCATGCGTTACCGTTTGCGGTAGAACTGAGAGTTAACAACACTTTATTTCTGAAAATGTTTTCCTCGAATTACGGGCCCACGGGGCAAAAAGAGGTTTGGTAATTGTTGCACCCTAAAATTTGCCCAACCTTACTCCTTGGGTTTATGTTTCAATGTCATTAGCATTTGCATATAGAGTCATGTACATAGACTAACCATCTGCATAGCATAAGCATAGCAAGTCATACAACAGGGGACCAATCATTATTCTCATCTCTAGAAGCCTATCAAGAGGTTATTATCCCAAGTCAATCTCATTCAAGTCATCAGGAAAGAATTTGAAAGCAAAGAGTTCAGCAGATCAAGCCTTGAGTCCATCTCCTAGCTGAGGGTATCTGAGGATCAACAAGAGGGTTGTGAGCTGTAAGTTGAAGGCATGGAGAGTATCTAGACCTTATGAGAGATTTAGAAAGTCATTTGGAGAAGGAGACAAGTCATTGATGAGAGCACAAGAGCTACAGTTGAAGACAGTCAACTAGGGTTTCATCTGGGTCAACCCTAGGTCAACTCTAGGTCAATTGACTGATTTAAAGAGGCATTCAAGTCTACTGGAGAGATGTGGGGTTCATAATTGGATATATAAAGAAGGATATGGAGATATGCCAAGGAGGATTCAAGAGAAATCAAGGAGAAGAGGAGTTTCTAAATTAGGGTTTCTGTGTAAAATCCCCTAATTTAGGTCAAATTTCCAAGCAAGATAAGTCAAAATGCTAGCTTCAAATGGCTTCTTGGCCAACATGAAACTTGTAGAGGATCTCAAGACCTTTAATTTGAGTGGTGGAAGACATTAAGGAGATTTATAGAACTCAAGTTATGGTCCTTGCAAGTTACAGGTCATCTGAGGTATCTGAATTTTTGTCTGTGAAAGTGACTTGACTTCCAAGCTAGTTTTACCCCTCAAGGAGATTTCAAATGAATTCTTGGTCAACATAAGAATTGTTCCTCATTGTCTTAGCTTTCTAGAATGGTATAGTATGCCTTCATATGATGTGTGGAACTCAACTTATGGTCTTGGCAAGCAAAGGGTATTTTGGGCATTTGTGAATTACAGGTCATTTTAACCTATGTCCAAAACTCATACAAGGAGGCCTCAAATGGAAAAACTTACAACATCAAACTTTCTCCAAATGGGATTTTAAGTCTAGAAAGAAGGTCACAAATTGTTGGAAAAGCTCATAACATGAAGTTGCATAATTGGTCAAAAGTTGAACTAAAATGGTTTATAATTCAAAGAAATTCAAAGTGAAAAATGGTTTGGGAAATTTATGAGTCCAAATGGAGACTTCCAATATATGATTTTGAATGGAAAAGCAATTCTAAAGACAATGGTTCAAACACTTTTTTGAGTTTAGGAGGAAAAAATAAAGATATTCATGGTTACTTGCATTTTAAGAAACACTTCAAAAAATGGATCAAAGTTGGAAGGCAAGGGAATGTGCAAGATGGATCTAGAATGTTCATATGAGGTCTATATATTCATGAAATGAGGATTGATCAAGGGTTGGCTTCATTTTCACCAAGAATTTCACAAACTTTCTCATTCTTTTTCATTGAAGTTTCATTCCAATTCCTCAAATTCTTCACCAAATCATCATCAAAATCAACTTCATTATACTGCTTCATCATCATAGATCATAATTCAATCAAGAATCAAGTGTGAATCATCCATTTTCGAGCACTTCCATCATCAACATTAAAATTGAAGTTGCAAGTGGATAGCACAATTCAAGCCAAGTCTCACTCAAGTGTTGCATACAGAATTGAGTATTGAGTGTGTAGATCAAGATCCAAGCCTCAAAAGCCTCAGATCCACAAGTTTCCATAGCTGTTTTCAAGCTTTTGCACCAGGTATGTTTTCATTCGAATTGCTTGATTCAGTTAGTTAGGCATAGCTTTGTTAGTTTAGATATAATGTAGAAGGTTAGTAGAGCAATTAGGATGAATTTGGAGTGGTTTGGTGATGTTTGTTAGCAGGTGGTAGAAACTGTTAGGGCTTGAAACTCTTAGGTTAAGGCATCATAATCTTAGCTTGATAGATCAGGTTAATCACCATTAGTTATAGGTTAGATTAGTGCAAGTTTGATGGAGAATTGTGTTGGTGCATCTCAGAGGATTTCCATGGTGACCAGATTTTGCCTCGATCGGGTTGAGAGTTGTGATGAATTTCAGAGTAAGCTAAGACCATAGGATTGTAGAGGGAAGAATTCTGAGCATCTTTCATGTTTATAGCGCGTTGATTCATGGCCTGGAGAGGGAGAACTGAGAGCTTGAATGTTGCTCGTGCATGGCATTCATGGAGTCCAAACCCTAAGTTTCAGAACCATTGGAGAAGATACAATCGTGTCCATTCGTTTTGCCTTGGACATTTGACTGGGAGAGTGATCGTATGGCTGAGGTTTAAGCTGAGTTTTGGAGGGAATTGACCTGGGTGCCAAACGCACCGTTTCATTAATTGAAACGGGCGGGCCTGAGTGCATGAGTGTTATTCCCACCCCCTATACCAAGCCCAAATCAATTTTGAACATAAATCTGATGCTATTTTCACCCCCCTGCGCTGTTTCTGATTTTCTTTGTTTCTGAATGATGCTGGGCTTAACTCAAGTTGCTACGCGCACCCCTGGCTGTGTGGCCCATTCTGATTATAACTGGGCGCATATTCTATTCATACCCCCTCCCTCATTTTAATTCAATTCATTTTTTTAATTCCATTTTAATTTTTCATCAACTTTGAAAATTCATAATAAATCCATAAAAAATCATTTTCACTTCATTCTTTTTACGCTATTTTCTTTAGGATGTCTAGAATATTATGGGAAAATAAAATTGCATTTTTATTTTTATTTCATATTTTTTCCATATTTTCTAAATAAATGTCATTTTACATAGATTCATTTCATGCATCATTTTAATAATTTTTGTTCTCTTACATGCTTTCATATTTTTTGTTCATTCTTTTTATATTGTTTAGATTAGATATTGAACTTGTAGATTCAATTTAGTTCCCATTTTTAGAAATTAATTTTAGGTGATTAATGAATGCTTGAACAACATGAACAAGTTAGGGTTTTTAGGTGATGACTTAGGAAGTTCAATTCAGTTCCCTTAGGACTTAGGGTTTGAATAGATTAGTTATGGGACTATAGGGGCTATGGGTAGTTATTAGATCCCTTAGAAAAAGTCAGGATTCCCCTACTGCTATTAATACTGTCTGTATATCTGATTGTCTGGTGTGGTGTGCCCTCTGGGGATTATTGCTTGCTTGCTTGGGTATTGGGTTTGTCTGGGGACCTTGGGAGAGCTGAAGACTTGAGGAGATGAAGACCATTGGAGATCCAAAGATTGAAGATCAACTGCCAGAGTTGAGGAGGAGTTTCTTGCTAGCAGATGCTGAGGAGACTAGGGTCTAGGAGCTAGGCAGAGCTCTAGATTAGAAAGCTTGTTTCTTAAACATGGATTGCCTTGGCTGCATCCATCCTTTCTCTATGATTCAAAGTCTCTTTCAAATATCCACCTCCTTCCTTTGGAAGGATCAGTGAATGTATTTGAAAGATAGAACTTTTGAGAGGAAACTTTCTGTTTAATGTTAACAGTTGATGAACCACCCTTGGTAGGTAATTAACTGTATAACATTCATTCACTTCACTCTTGTGACTGATCCCTCATCCTGGAGGTTTGAGCTTGAAGAAAAGCCATTGCAGATGGAAGAATGATGATCAAAGCCCTTGCCTGAAGGCCATGAAGATGGAGATTGATGCTTGTTGAAGCCTATAGCTGATTGGAGATTACTTGAAGCCAGATGGTGATTCAGAGCTGCTGATGCTGTTTCTTTAGCTGTTGTATTTCATTTGCTGATGTATTGATTGGTTTTCTGGACTGTATTATTTGCTGTTTACCCTGTTGGGTTGAAGGTGAAGCCTGTTCACTTTCGCCTATTGTTTTCTAGGTTCGAGGTTGAGTGGGACTCCCTTGCCTCGCTTGTGCTGTTGCATCCATGCATTTTACTGTTTTACTGTATATATCTGTTATTGTTTCTGTTTCAGCCTATCCCGTAGGATCTCTGTTTCTCTCTGTGCAAGAGAGGAGCATGATAGACACTAGGTCTTAACCCATGCATGATAACATTAGGTTAGTTTGTTTCCCTTCGCAACCGTAGGTTAGAGTTCTGTCTCTTTCTTTCTCAAAACAAACAGAAAAACACATAAAGATTTCAAACACAATAAAAGACACTTCTTTCGTAAAAGAATGTAAACTCATCAAGACGTCATTTTTGTCCGCCGGGACTGTTAATCAAGAAAACCTTTTTCAGAAGGAATAAAATCAACCAAGACAAGCTTGTGTCGTACGTGGCCCGAACTACGTTTGCTCTGATCTTCCATGCTGTGTGGAAGTACGTAGGCATAGGATGCGATATCCTAGCGAGCAACCTTCCCCTCCTTTCCCGTAGGTAGGCGAACTACGTTGACTCTGATTTCTCGTTCCAGACGGGAATACGTAGGCATAAAGTGCGATACTTTGCCGAGTCATTTTATTTTCATTTTATGTTCTTTTTAACCCCAGACCTTTAGCGTAGATAGAATAACAATCCATACCCGAAAACAAGCGTGGATCCCGTCGAGTACGACGGGCGTGAGGGGTGCTAATACCTTCCCCTTGCGTAACCGACTCCCGAACCTAGGTTTTGGTTGCGATGACCATACCTTTCCCGTGTTGTGCGAGGTTTACTCTGAGCGTTTCCTTTCCCTCCCGTGGGATAAATAACGCACGGTGGCGACTCTTCTGTTCAGCCGGCGCCGATTTTCGCAGTAGCGACAGCTGGCGACTCTGCTGGGGATCCAACGTCCCCTGGCTGCTAAGGACTGCGATAGTTCTTATGCATTTGGGATCCAACGTCCCTTAAGAGAGTCAATCCTAACGCTTGTTTTCCCGTCGAGGATTTTGTATGGAGTTATTGTATATTGCTAACCTTGTATCTTCAGCTTTGTATATTGATTATTATTGCTGTATTTGGGGTGTGACGGGTGTTCTGATATTGAGAGATAAGCCGGACCTGGGCTTGAGTGCACCTAGAATTAGCGTAGAAAGTAGTGGGCGCGTGCCGACTTTGCTTGCATTAGTGTCTCATGAAATCTACACTCGGACGAGGTTCTTCTGGTTGGCTTCTTTTTCTACCCTTTGGGTCGAAGGGGTTGTTGGTCAGCTGAATTGTCGACTCCGGGAACCGATCATTTGGAAGTTGGCTGAGTGAGGCCTCTTCAGGATTTGATGATGCCACTCCTTCTGGGAATCGTATCATCAACCCTGAAAGACTGTGACGCTGACGACCGCATAGGATGCCGTACCTTGTGCCAGTTATAGGGCCACCCACCTGTGAGGGGATTTGGGGTTATGCAGGTAACCAGACCTTCAGATACCGGTTATTTCTTGATCAGAGATCCTGGTTATTTATGGAGAGTTATGAGGTCTGTCAGAGACCATTTGGAGATGTGTTCTGAGGTCTGTCAGAGACCAGTAGGAGAGTTCTGAGGTCTGTCAGAGACCAATTAGAGATGTGATTTGAGGTCTACCAGAGACCAGTTGGAGTTATGGTTTGAGGTCTGTCAGAGACCAGTATTGGAATTTTATTTTAGGTCTATCTGAGACCAGGGTTTGATGACTTCTGGATGGTCTATCTGAGACCTTTCTTGATTGGGTTCAGGCTATTCAGCTGCAGCTTTGGTCCCTGTTGCATGTTACTTGCATTGCATTGCCTGCATATACATTATCATTTGCATTTCACTAACGTGTGTCTGTGCTGCAGGTGCGTTTGCATTTCCCTAGTTCTAGTGCCCGGATTTCTGAGTATTGATTATGGCTGGTTTGAGGAAAACAGTTGCGTATAAGCTGCCTGCACCTGATATTACTTCTTTGCTTGGTCTGATATCTCTTGCTGATGAAGAGGTTAGGAGAAGCTTCAGAATGAGCCACGGGAGATTACTGAGATTAGTCTGTAAGCCCACTGCTAATGAGATGAACGGGCTATACACCTTGATGCAGTTCTATGACCCCGCATTGAGATGCTTTACTTTTGCTGACTTTATCCTAGGACCTACCATTGAGGAGTATGTGGAGTTTACGGAGCTTCCTGTGCAGAACAAGGTTCCCTTTATTCACTCTGCAGCTGAGCCCAAGTTGGAGGACTTAGCCAAAGCCTTGCATATGAACGCTGCAGATCTGTTGTTGACTTCTTGGCTTGGGGTGTCAGGTTTCTCTCTGGATTTCTTAGTCGCCAAAGCTCGAGAGTACGCCAAGAACGGTTGTTGGGTGGTTTTCAATGCTATTCTGGCTTTATGCATTTATGGAATCGTGCTGTTTCCTAACTTGCCCAACTTTGTGGATTTGGATGCTTTCTATCTGTTTGCTGCAGGCAACCCAGTGCCAACTTTGATCGGAGACTTCTACCATTCATTGCACTATAAGAATGAAAACCGAAGAGGAAAAGTTGTCTACTGCTGTACTCCTCTGTTGAATATGTGGTTCAAAAGTCACCTTCCCACAAAGGGACCATTTGTAGACAGTGCAACCTCAGCCAGTTGGTCAGAACGCCTGATGAGGCTATCTTCCGAAGACGTTGTATGGTTTGATCGAGACCTGTTGGGATCTGAGCTCATCTTTAGTTGTTCTGGGTACCCTAATGTGCCGCTGATAGGAAGAAAAGGGTGTATCAATTACAACCCCTCTCTATTCATTCGTCAGTTCGGGTATGCGCTGAAGAACCCACCTCAGGAGGAAGAAGTACAGGAATCTCTGTACTTCACCGGAGACGTAAAGGGGGAGTTATTAGCCAAGCTGCAGCATGCCTGGACGCGTATTAACCGAAGAGGGAAGCCGTTGTTAGGTAAGAACGATTGTCAGGCCTATGCACCTTATAGAGTTTGGATTCAGGAGAGGGCTAGTCAGTTGCGGATGCCATTCCCAGATGTACCAATCCCTGTTCCTATTCCGGTAGCAGAGCCAACCACTGTTTCTCGGGAAGCCTACGAGCAAGTTGTGAGAGAAAAAGAAGCCTTGATGAAGATTAACGAAGGGTTAGAGCAAGAGCTAGCTCAGGCACGCAGTGAGAAAAACAAGGTCGTATATGCTTTCCAGCAACAGATCGAGCTGGTAAACAGACTAGGGGCTGAGTTGACCGAGGAAAAGAAGAAGCGCGAACGTCTGGGGCAAGAGTTCAGAAGTTCCCATGACATGCTGGAAGCCAAAAAGAAAGCGCTCGACGCAGCACACCGAGAGATATCTTCTTGCAATAAGACTTGGAATGCTACACTCACTAATAACAAGAAGAGGGAAGATAAGCTGAAGCAGCAAATTTCCGACCTCGAAGAGAAGTTGAAGTCTAGCATCAAGAAGTGTGAGGAGGAAGTGATGACCCGGTATAGTGTCCAGCATGCACTGAACAAGGCAATCAAATCCAGAGATGAAGCGGTGTCTCAGAAGCGAAAGCTAGAGGATTGCTTCGGAGAAGCAACATGGGAAGAAACTGCTGAAGATGTACGCCGTGTCCTTAAGAGGAGAAACCAGCTTGTTGAAGGGCTGCTTGATCGACCAAGCCATCCGGAGACCAAGAAGTTGATAGAGGAGTACCAGACTTTTGGGAGGATTTGATCATTTCATGTAGTAACTTGTATGCTTTATTTGCATAGTGCTGACCATCACCAGGATTGTTGGTTGAGGTCATGCCTTCTTTGTACTCTCAGTGATATTGTACCCTGGGCTTATTGATTCTCTCTGCAATATATGAGGCTTTCTATGATTCAGCTCCGATATTCCCGTTGTCAGCACTGTCACTGCACCGGCACCTTCGCACTAGAACTGGGGGAACGAACTTCCCTAATGCACAGACACATTGCATTGCATTCATATTCATATTGCATTACAGGTAATCTTTGAATGGTGTCTTATCTCCTGCTCTGTACCAGGTACTTAACAGGATTCCAGATCAACATCCGCACCGCTATTCTACACGCTCCAACTGTCGGAAAATCATGGACCAAATCCAGAACGAGATGCAAGATGTGCGCGAGAAGCTCGCCCTCTTCATGCAGACCATGGAAGCTATAGCAAAAGGGCAAGAGAATTTGCAGGCCATGGTCCAGCCTCTGTTGGCTCGCAACGCTGGTCATGGTAACGAAGATCATCAGTCTGTCCGGGTTGATACTGCTCATGGAGACGGCACTCCCACGCCAGTGGCTCCGCCCGTAGTCAATATGCCGGCTGCTAATGTCAACAACGCTACCGCTGCTGTGAATGGTAACGTTGGAGGGGGGAATGAGACCGCTGTCCATAATGTTGGGCTGGGTGATGTCAATTTGGGAGATAATCTCGGAGGCAATGGCTTTGTCAATACTGGGTTCGGATTCAACGATCAGGGATTCGATAACACTGGCAAGTATGGCTTTAATGCTCAAGGCTTTGGGCAAGATGGTTATGGTATGGTCAATCAGGGTTACGGAGGCTTTGGAAACGGAAACGGTACTGGATTTATGGGTTTTGGTCCTGCTGGAGGTGTTCAAGGGTACGGCAACAGAGGCCGAGGTCCGGGGATGAATCAGATCAGAGCTGGACGTAATAATGCGTATGATGGGTACGGGGCTGGAAACGGTATGTGGCAAGAGGATCAGCAGGAAGACGCCTTCTCTGGAGGAGGTTTTGAAGGGCCGATGGATGATTCCCAAAAGATTAGAATGCTGGAAGAGCAAATGAAGGGAGTCCTAAACCAAAGCGCTGTGGGTCTGGACATGGCAACTATGGGCTTGGTACCTGGCTTGAGGGTGCCAATTAAATTCAAAGCTCCTGCGTTCGATAAGTACAAAGGAGACACATGTCCGAAGGTGCATGTACGAGCTTATTACAGAAAGATGTCTGCATACTCCACTGATGAAAGAATGCTAATGCATTTCTTTCAGGATAGTCTATCGGGCCCTTCCCTAGAGTGGTACATGGGGTTGGAGCCAACTGATATCAAGACATGGAAGCAATTGGCGGAGGCGTTTGTAGCCCATTACAAGTATAACAGCGACCTGGCGCCCAATCGGGTCCAGTTGGCCGGGCTTTCGCAGAAGAAGGGGGAGAGTTTTAAAGAGTACGCGCAAAGGTGGCGTGATATGGCTGCCAGGGTCCGTCCTCCTGTAGAAGATAAAGAAATGAATGACATGTTTGTCGGCACATTCACAGGGCTGTTTCATGATATGCTGTTTCATACGTCTCTGGCCAGTTTTTCAGACCTGATTCTAATGGGGGAAAAGATTGAGCGTAATATTAAGCAAGGAAAGTTCCAAGTCGAGGAATCAACTGCATCTGGCAGTAATAGGAAAGCTTATGGTGGGCGCCGTCAGGGCGAAGCTAGCGCCGTATTTGCAGGCCGAGGCCGAGGCCGAGGCAGGGGAAGAGGTCAATATCGTCAGCCGCAGCAGGTGTCGAGTGTTACTATCCCCTATCAACAACAACCAATCCAGCAACAACAACCGGTTCAGCAGCAACCAATGCCGCAGCAGCAGCAGCCTCAGCAGGGGGCACAGCAAGCTCAGCGAAGATTCCAGGGTAATAAGCCGAGAAGAGTGTTTGAGAAGCCTCCCTCAACCTATGTTGATTTGTTGCAGACATTGTTGGGATTGAATCTGGTAGAGAAAAGAACTCTGGCACCAATAACGGGAGCTCCCCCGTTCGGCTATGATGCAAGCAGGCACTGTGAGTTTCATTCTGGGGCCCCGGGCCACGATATAGAAGGTTGCCATGCTTTTAAGCATGTTGTGCAGGATCTTTTGGACAACAAGACTATCAACTTCGGAACGACAGGTCCGAATATAGTCCAGAAACCCATGCCTAATCATGGGGCGAACGCCGTGCTGACGGAGGAAGGTCTGAATCTTATTATGAATGTTGAAGATTTAAAGACGCCGCTGAGCGAGATAAAGAGCCGACTGTTGCAAGGAGGTGTTTACCCAGGATGTAATGAGTATTGCTTAGATTGTTGGACCCTGGCTGGGGGGTGTGAGGATTTGAAGAAAGGCATTCAGGCTTTAATTGACGAGGGCATATTGCAGTTTGATCGAGCGGCAACTGATGAGCCTGCAGGGGCAGCAGTGGATAATCGGAGTGATGTGTCCACAGTGACGATTCCTCGGAAGACGATCACTATTGCAGCACCAGCTCAGCGACCACCGATTACCATAACTAAGGCCGGGCCAATCCCGTATGAGAATACGAAAGCAGTCCCATGGTCATATGGGCTGGAGGTGTATTGTGATGGGATTAAGATCGATGTTAACAAGCAGTCAGCGGAGATTGTGGATAATGTTGTTGGCTCAGGAGGCATGACGAGGAGCGGCAGGATCTTTATATCTCCTGAAGTGGAGGCTGAAAGGCTAGCGAAAGGAAAAGGGAAAGCGGTTGAAAATGTTCCGGTACAAGCAAGTGAAAAAGAAGCAGCATCGAAGGATGTGGAAGAATTCATGCGCTTAATTCGGAAAAGTGATTATAAAATTGTGGAGCATCTGCAGCAGACACCGTCCAAAATATCTATCCTGTCATTGCTGTTATGTTCGGAAGCTCACAGGAACGCTTTGCTGAAAGTCCTGGACACTTCTTTTGTACCCCAGGACGTCTCCGTGAATCAGCTAGAAGGAGTATTGGCACATGTGAATGCAGGCCACAGTCTGGGTTTTACCGATTTCGACTTGACTCCGAAAGGGAGGGACCATAATATGGCATTACACGTATCTGTTGAGTGTAGAGGATCAGCAATGTCGCACGTATTGGTTGACACCGGATCATCTTTGAATGTGCTGCCCAAGAAGGCGATGATGAAGCTGGATGTTCGAGGGATCTTGTGTACACCCAGTGATTTGGTAGTCAGAGCGTTTGACGGCACGCGGAGAACAGTCTTCGGATCGATTACCTTGCCTCTGCAAGTGGGGCCGGAAGTGTTTGCAACTGAGTTTTATATCATGGATATACAGCCTGCGTACAGCTGCTTGCTGGGAAGACCCTGGATTCATGGGGCAGGGGCTGTTACGTCTACCCTGCATCAGAAGTTAAAATACATGGTTGGGGACAGCGTGGTCACCGTGTGCGGAGAAGAAGACATCCTGGTCAGCCATCTATCTTCATTTAAATATGTGGAAGTCGACGGAGAGATCCACGAGACGCCATGCCAGGCATTCGAAGGTTTGCGCATCAAGGACAAAGGTCCCGGGCCGAGCAAAGTGCCAGAGATAGCTGTCTCATCGTATAAGGAAGCTCAAGCGCTAGTGGAAGCAGGAGAAGCCCAGGGCTGGGGCAAAGTATTGGACATTCCTGTGAAAATGGACCGGTTCGGGCTGGGGTACCGACCGTCGTCATCAACTCCTTCCGTGGGGGCCCCCCGTTTCAGAAAGTCAATCACCATCTCTGCCAGTGGAGTATGTCATGAAACTGTCAATGCTGCTTCAGAGTCTGATGAAGGAGACAGCGACTGTGATATGGATGCCTGGATTCAGCCAAGCACGCCAGGACAAGGACTGTGCAACTGGTCTATTCAGGAGCTTGTTCCTGTGACTTTTAAACAGTAATGCTTTGCTTTATTAATTGTTGAATAATCTGATGTCTTGCCCGGGGCATCAGGATTTGCTTAGGGCCGTGTTGTTATAAACATTGCGTGTTAATCATTAAATAAATGGCGTTTTTTTTCATGTGCAAATACCGTAATCCCTGTCTTTCTTGTTTTGTATTTTCAATAAAATGGCAACGTGGTTATTCGCTTTATACGCATTTTGAAGCACTTAACCATTCCTTTTGCAGGATAACATTTTCAGATGACATCCTTGAGCCACCTATGACTCGTCCCGACTTCAAGCACCCGGTATTCCAGGCCGAAGAAGAGGTTGTCGAAGATAGCGACGTTCCTGAAGAACTGTCTTGGTTAGTGAAGCAAGAGGAAAGAGCCATTCTGCCTCACGACGAGGTCATCGAAATTATCAATTTGGGGTCGGAAGGGGTTGAGAAGAATATTCGTATCGGAGCCGCACTGCAGGGTGATATCAAGCGAAGACTGGTTGAAATGCTCCGAGAGTATAATGATGTATTCGCTTGGTCATATGAAGATATGCCGGGGCTCGATACAGATATGGTTGTGCATCGCCTGCCACTGAAAGAAGACTGCCCGCCAGTCAAACAAAAACTTCGCAGAACTCGACCAGATATGGCAATGAAGATCAAAGAGGAGGTTCAGAAACAGTGGGACGCTGGTTTCCTGGCTGTAACGAAGTATCCCTCATGGGTTGCTAACATCGTACCAGTGCCAAAGAAGGATGGCAAGGTTCGAATGTGCGTGGATTATAGAGATCTGAATAAAGCAAGCCCAAAAGACGATTTTCCACTTCCTCACATTGACGTGTTAGTTGATAATACTGCTCAATACTCTGTATTCTCCTTCATGGATGGCTTTTCAGGCTATAACCAAATTAAAATGGCGCCAGAGGATATGGAGAAGACTACTTTCATAACGCCGTGGGGAACATTTTGCTACAAAGTGATGCCCTTTGGTTTGAAAAATGCTGGGGCAACATATCAGCGTGCGATGACGACTCTTTTCCATGACATGATGCATAAAGAGATCGAAGTTTATGTTGACGATATGATTGCCAAATCCCAGACGGAGGAAGAGCATCTGGTGAATCTGCTGAAGTTGTTTAAGAGACTTAGGAAGTTCAGGCTGAGGCTGAACCCTAATAAATGCACCTTCGGGGTGAGATCGGGTAAACTGCTGGGGTTTATCGTAAGCGAAAGAGGAATAGAGGTCGATCCTGCTAAAATAAAAGCGATTCAAGAAATGCCGACGCCTAAAACAGAGAAAGAGGTGCGCGGGTTTTTAGGGAGGTTGAACTACATCGCCCGGTTCATATCTCACCTAACTGCCACGTGTGAACCATTATTCAAGCTGTTGAAGAAAGATCAAGCTGTAACGTGGAACGAAAATTGTCAAAAGGCGTTCGATAAAATAAAGAAGTATCTGCAGGAACCTCCTATTTTGATACCCCCGGTGGCAGGGAGACCCTTGATAATGTATTTGACGGTTCTTGAGGGAAGCATGGGTTGTGTTCTCGGTCAGCACGACGAGACAGGGAGAAAAGAGCATGCGATCTATTACTTGAGTAAGAAATTTACAGACTGTGAATCTCGATACACAATGCTGGAGAAAACGTGTTGCGCGCTAGCCTGGGCCGCCAAGCGTTTGAGGCAGTACATGCTGAATCATACAACCATGCTCATCTCAAAGATGGATCCAATCAAATATGTATTCGAAAAGCAGGCGTTGTCAGGTAGAATTGCCCGTTGGCAGATGGTCTTGACTGAATATGATATCCAATACGTCTCACAAAAGGCTATAAAGGGGAGTGTGCTGGCTGAGTATCTGGCGGAGCAGCCTATTGAAGAGTACCAATCGATGAGGTTTGATTTTCCTGACGAGGATATCATGTACTTAAAGATGAAGGATTGCGAAGAACCGTTGCCAGACGAGGGACCAGAGTTGGGGTCCAAATGGAAGATGATTTTTGACGGAGCTGTGAATGCTTACGGTAGCGGAATAGGGGCAATTATCACTACGCCACACGGGTCGCACATCCCGTTTACTGCCCGATTGACCTTTGCCGTTACCAACAATGAGGCCGAATACGAAGCTTGTATAATGGGGCTTGAAGAAGCCATTGATTTGCGAATCAAACATCTAGACGTATACGGAGACTCAGCTCTGGTGGTGAATCAGATCAAAGGGGAATGGGAGACACGGCAGCCTAAGTTGATACATTACATGAATTATGCAAGGAGACTGTTGCCTTTCTTCGACAAGGTTGAATTGCATCACGTGCCGCGGGCAGAAAATCAAATGGCTGACGCCCTGGCCACTTTGTCTTCCATGTACAAGGTCAATTTCTGGAACGAAGCTCCCCAAATCACCATCTCTCGGTTGGACAGGCCAGCTTATGTATTTGCTATTGATGAAGCATCTGATGACAAACCGTGGTATTTTGATATCCTTAATTTCCTGAAGAATAAAGAGTATCCGGCTGGGGCATCCAGTCAAGATCAGAAGACTCTCAGGAGATTAGCGGGTAATTTCTATTTGAACCCGGATGGCGTCTTATACAGAAGAAACCATGATTTGGTGTTGTTGCGTTGTGTAGACGAGAAAGAGGCAAAGCTTCTCATGGAGGAAATTCACGAAGGTGCCTTTGGTACGCATGCTGGTGGGCATGCTATGACGAGAAAGCTGCTGAGGGCAGGTTACTTTTGGCTGACAATGGAAACTGATTGTTTCAAGTTCGCGAGGAAGTGCCACAAGTGCCAAATCTATGCTGACAAGATACACGTGCCTCCGAGTCCTCTAAATGTGATGTCATCTCCATGGCCATTCTCGATGTGGGGAATCGATATGATTGGGAAGATTGAACCGACGGCTTCTAACGGGCATCGGTTCATCCTAGTAGCAATCGATTATTTCACTAAGTGGGTGGAAGCGGCGTCTTACGCAAATGTAACGAAGCAAGTGGTGGCTAGATTCATCAAGAGAGATATCATTTGCCGATATGGGATCCCTGAGCGGATAATCACGGACAACGGTTCTAATCTGAACAACAAAATGATGAAGGAGCTCTGTCAGAATTTCAAGATCGAACATCACAACTCCTCCCCTTACCGACCCAAGATGAATGGCGCTGTTGAGGCGGCCAATAAAAATATCAAGAAAATCGTTCAGAAGATGGTGGTGACCTATAAGGATTGGCATGAAATGCTACCTTTCGCTTTGCACGGTTATCGTACGACGGTACGCGCATCAACCGGGGCAACTCCGTTCTCGTTGGTATACGGAATGGAAGCGGTACTACCATTGGAAGTTGAGATCCCTTCTCTGAGGGTATTGCGAGACGTTCAGCTGGACGAGGCAGAATGGGTAACGAATAGATTGAACCAACTGAGTTTGATGGATGAGAAGAGGCTAGCTTCTCTGGCATACGGTCGTTTGTACCAAAGACGAATGAAGAAAGCGTACGACAAGAAGATACTTCCGCGAAGCTTTCAGACGGGCGACCTTGTGCTGAAAAGGATTCTCCCGCCGCAAGCAGATCACAGGGGCAAGTGGACCCCCAACTACGAAGGGCCATACGTTGTCAGTAAGGTCTTTTCAGGAGGAGCGTTGTTGTTGTCCACCATGGACGGAGAGGACTTTGCGTCACCTGTGAATTCGGACGCAGTTAAAAAATACTTTGCTTAAAATAGACCCGCTGGACAAAAAAAGAGAGTCCAGGCAAAAATAGGGCATCCTGGCGAACCAAAAACAGAATGAAAGGTTCGGGCAAAAATCAGGGATAAAATTTTAAAAATGTACACCCGCGAAGTTGAAAACCTACACTGGGCGGCTTCGGCAAAAAAGGGTATCCCGGTGAACTGAAAACCCGTAAAGGGCGGTTCACGCAAAAGTTAGGGATGTGAAAAGCAAATGACTGCGGTCCGAATTTGATATTGCAATGAGCATCAATGCGGGAGAATACATTTGAGGAGTCAGTTATCGGATACAACCTCTTCAGAAGTGGGAATACCGGGAAAGCATTAGAGTCGGACGAGTCATGGGAGGATCAGTTCGTGGTGTTCATCTGCATCCCGTTGCCGACATGTGTACAAAATTTAATTTGTCAAAATATTCATGCTTCTTGTGCATACTTGCATACTTGTATATTTGCTTTGCGTAGCTTCCTCTTTTCAGGAGTTACATCCCGTGTACAAAAACTCCGCCCATTCAGGGGCCCAATCAATGAAAATATGTTATTCAGCATTTGATACTGTTCTTTACTGTTTTGTGCATGATTAACGCCTAAGTTTGATGAAACTAGCATGAGTATAACGTCGCTGGCCCTTGCCAACAATCATTAAAGCTTTGAATTGACTGAGTGTAACGTCACTAACCTGAATTGATTTGATTGCACAGGCTTGTCGTGTCTTGTTTGTGTTGTTGCAGGTTTCATAACCATGCGAGGAGGATGATTAAAAGATTGCGATAACGAAAGACTTGATCCCCACGCAGGTCATGCGTGTTATTCCTGAAGAAGGATAGAATTCCCCAGCTAGCCGTAGCTTATCCAAAGGACGTGCTCCAGAAAAGTTATTCGTCCTCAGCAGAGTTTGGCGATTCTGAGATTGTAAGGCTGTATTCAGACAGATTCATCTTTCCCCGTAGGGCCATGCACTCTCCCCCAGCGGAGTCAGTCAATTGTCCCCAAGAGAATCATCCCATCCCCAGCGGAATTCTCTTTGCAAATGTTTTCATTCCTTCCAGTGGAACTCGAAGATCAAGACTCTCCCGAGCAGAGTTGATGGTGGTTCCTGTCATTTATTATGTCAGAGATACTGGTGATATCAGTTCACGTTCCAGCAGAAAGTCTGATCGTACTGTGCACAGCTGCTATTCCCCAGCAGGGGGATACCTCGCCAGGGGGTTTGGGTTTGAGTTCCTAATTTCCCAGCTGAGTCGACTTCACCCTTCCAGCATTTATTTTGCTGGAATGATTCTGTAGCATCTGGCTATCCCCAGCGGAGTCAGCATTGTCTTCATCATTTATTTTGCTGGAGCAGTTCCTGTATCCCAGCAGTTCGAATTTGCAGTAGCATTGGCATATAGTGTCATATTTGCATCAGCATGTCGTGTCATACTTGCATCCACCAAATAAAAACGTGTAGCATTTCCATGTCGAATGGAGCATTGCGTCAGTGTCAAACATATGCATTTTGAAACATGAACTAGGTGGGCCAACCGTTAGTTTCAAGTATTGTTTCTCTTGCAGGTAGAGAGAGCTCTTGCTCAAATGAACAATCAAACACTCAAGATCTCGGCATGAGATATTCAATGATAATGGCAGTTTCGGCAGTATTCCCCACAAAGTCTGCAGGATAAGTTTCTCTTTGTCCCCAAGCAGAGTTACTTATGTCCCCGCCAGAGTTTTGTTGAAGTTTCTCTAGTCCGATCAGCGGATTGTTTCCTTCAAAGTTGTTGTTACGTCAACATTCAAAGGGTTTCCATGAATCAGAATTTCAGAGGCCACCGCCGGTTATCAGAACAGGCGTTCAGTAGTTTGGTTTCCAGATATCCCCAGTAGAGTCCGTCTCAAAGTCGCTGTCACGTCAGTGCTAAGAAGTTTGTGGGTGAGGATCAGTGGAGAGCTAAGTCCTGACGTGGACAATTTACTCCTAGATTGACGGGATTTCTTCAGAAGTGGGCGTCCTAACGTGGACAGGTTTGTTTCCCCGGATTGATGAGGTGTGTTAGTCCTAACGTGGGCAAGATTTGGTTTCTCGAAATTAGTGGAATGGGAGGTCATGACGTTGACAAAAGTGATTACTCTTTGTGTTGGTGTCCTGACGCGGACAGATCAGACCAGTGTGTGAGTCCTTACGTGGACAAGTCTTATTTCCTCAGCGGGTAGAAGAGGCCTGAGTCCTAACGTGGACAGATCAAGACGAGATCAGTGTCCTGACGTGGACGAATCAAAGAGATTATTATTCCTAACATGGAGAAGGGGGTCCTAACGTGGACAATGTAGTCCTTACGCGGACATATCAAAAGAGGTGATTCCTAACGTGGAAAGAGTGGAGTCCTTACGTGGACAGATTAAGATGGCATTCCTTACGTGGAAAATGTAGTCCTGACGCGGACAAATCGGAAAGAAGTTGTATTCCTGACGTGGAAAGATCAGAGTCCTTACGCGGACATATCAAGAGCATTCCTTACGTGGAAGAAAATTGGTTTCCTGACGTGGAAAGACGAGCTTATTCCTTACGTGGAAAGAAAGAGATTATTCCTAACGTGGAAGAGTTTATTCCTGACGCGGATAGAAGATATTCCTAACGTGGAAGAATGATGTACTCCTTACGTGGAAAGTTGAGTCCTGACGGGGACAGGTTCAGAACCAAAGTTGAATTCCTGACGTGGAAAGATTGGAGTCCTGACGTGGAAAGATGAAAGGGTTAGTCCTGACGTGGACAGTTTATGGAAATGCAGACGAATTATCCCCAGCGGAGTTGCCGAGATTTTCCTGGGTTAACAGCAAGTGGAGTCCTAACGTGGACAGGTTTTAGTTGAGATTTCTTTGTATTGATGACAGACAGAGTCCTAACATGGACAAGCAAGCAATCTGTTATGACAAAATCCTCTTCAGAACGATGAAGACAATCCCTAGCACAGTCGCACGAGATCAGTGGGTTACTGTAACAGTCAGATTCAGCTGATGAATGTCATTCCTCAAGCAGGAGCGCAATTTAGTTTTGCGGTTGGCAAATTTCTGGTTTCACTAGTATTCAACCGTCTCGTACCGCAAATGTCTGAAGGCTCCGGGCTCTTCACCCAATCGGGTCCAAGTCGCTTGAATAGGGGCAGCTGTTGCACCCTAAAATTTGCCCAACCTTACTCCTTGGGTTTATGTTTCAATGTCATTAGCATTTGCATATAGAGTCATGTACATAGACTAACCATCTGCATAGCATAAGCATAGCAAGTCATACAACAGGGGACCAATCATTATTCTCATCTCTAGAAGCCTATCAAGAGGTTATTATCCCAAGTCAATCTCATTCAAGTCATCAGGAAAGAATTTGAAAGCAAAGAGTTCAGCAGATCAAGCCTTGAGTCCATCTCCTAGCTGAGGGTATCTGAGGATCAACAAGAGGGTTGTGAGCTGTAAGTTGAAGGCATGGAGAGTATCTAGACCTTATGAGAGATTTAGAAAGTCATTTGGAGAAGGAGACAAGTCATTGATGAGAGCACAAGAGCTACAGTTGAAGACAGTCAACTAGGGTTTCATCTGGGTCAACCCTAGGTCAACTCTAGGTCAATTGACTGATTTAAAGAGGCATTCAAGTCTACTGGAGAGATGTGGGGTTCATCATTGGATATATAAAGAAGGATATGGAGATATGCCAAGGAGGATTCAAGAGAAATCAAGGAGAAGAGGAGTTTCTAAATTAGGGTTTCTGTGTAAAATCCCCTAATTTAGGTCAAATTTCCAAGCAAGATAAGTCAAAATGCTAGCTTCAAATGGCTTCTTGGCCAACATGAAACTTGTAGAGGATCTCAAGACCTTTAATTTGAGTGGTGGAAGACATTAAGGAGATTTATAGAACTCAAGTTATGGTCCTTGCAAGTTACAGGTCATCTGAGGTATCTGAATTTTTGTCTGTGAAAGTGACTTGACTTCCAAGCTAGTTTTACCCCTCAAGGAGATTTCAAATGAATTCTTGGTCAACATAAGAATTGTTCCTCATTGTCTTAGCTTTCTAGAATGGTATAGTATGCCTTCATATGATGTGTGGAACTCAACTTATGGTCTTGGCAAGCAAAGGGTATTTTGGGCATTTGTGAATTACAGGTCATTTTAACCTATGTCCAAAACTCATACAAGGAGGCCTCAAATGGAAAAACTTACAACATCAAACTTGCTCCAAATGGGATTTTAAGTCTAGAAAGAAGGTCACAAATTGTTGGAAAAGCTCATAACATGAAGTTGCATAATTGGTCAAAAGTTGAACTAAAATGGTTTATAATTCAAAGAAATTCAAAGTGAAAAATGGTTTGGGAGATTTATGAGTCCAAATGGAGACTTCCAATATATGATTTTGAATGGAAAAGCAATTATAAAGACAATGGTTCAAACACTTTTTTGAGTTTAGGAGGAAAAAATAAAGATATTCATGGTTACTTGCATTTTAAGAAACACTTCAAAAAATGGATCAAAGTTGGAAGGCAAGGGAATGTGCAAGATGGATCTAGAATGTTCATATGAGGTCTATATATTCATGAAATGAGGATTGATCAAGGGTTGGCTTCATTTTCACCAAGAATTTCACAAACTTTCTCATTCTTTTTCATTGAAGTTTCATTCCAATTCCTCAAATTCTTCACCAAATCATCATCAAAATCAACTTCATTATACTGCTTCATCATCATAGATCATAATTCAATCAAGAATCAAGTGTGAATCATCCATTATCGAGCACTTCCATCATCAACATCAAAATTGAAGTTGCAAGTGGATAGCACAATTCAAGCCAAGTCTCACTCAAGTGTTGCATACAGAATTGAGTATTGAGTGTGTAGATCAAGATCCAAGCCTCAAAAGCCTCAGATCCACAAGTTTCCATAGCTGTTTTCAAGCTTTTGCACCAGGTATGTTTTCATTCGAATTGCTTGATTCAGTTAGTTAGGCATAGCTTTGTTAGTTTAGATATAATGTAGAAGGTTAGTAGAGCAATTAGGATGAATTTGGAGTGGTTTGGTGATGTTTGTTAGCAGGTGGTAGAAACTGTTAGGGCTTGAAACTCTTAGGTTAAGGCATCATAATCTTAGCTTGATAGATCAGGTTAATCACCATTAGTTATAGGTTAGATTAGTGCAAGTTTGATGGAGAATTGTGTTGGTGCATCTCAGAGGATTTCCATGGTGACCAGATTTTGCCTCGATCGGGTTGAGAGTTGTGATGAATTTCAGAGTAAGCTAAGACCATAGGATTGTAGAGGGAAGAATTCTGAGCATCTTTCATGTTTATAGCGCGTTGATTCATGGCCTGGAGAGGGAGAACTGAGAGCTTGAATGTTGCTCGTGCATGGCATTCATGGAGTCCAAACCCTAAGTTTCAGAACCATTGGAGAAGATACAATCGTGTCCATTCGTTTTGCCTTGGACATTTGACTGGGAGAGTGATCGTATGGCTGAGGTTTAAGCTGAGTTTTGGAGGGAATTGACCTGGGTGCCAAACGCACCGTTTCATTAATTGAAACGGGCGGGCCTGAGTGCATGAGTGTTATTCCCACCCCCTATACCAAGCCCAAATCAATTTTGAACATAAATCTGATGCTATTTTCACCCCCCTGCGCTGTTTCTGATTTTCTTTGTTTCTGAATGATGCTGGGCTTAACTCAAGTTGCTACGCGCACCCCTGGCTGTGTGGCCCATTCTGATTATAACTGGGCGCATATTCTATTCATACCCCCTCCCTCATTTTAATTCAATTCATTTTTTTAATTCCATTTTAATTTTTCATCAACTTTGAAAATTCATAATAAATCCATAAAAAATCATTTTCACTTCATTCTTTTTACGCTATTTTCTTTAGGATGTCTAGAATATTATGGGAAAATAAAATTGCATTTTTATTTTTATTTCATATTTTTTCCATATTTTCTAAATAAATGTCATTTTACATAGATTCATTTCATGCATCATTTTAATAATTTTTGTTCTCTTACATGCTTTCATATTTTTTGTTCATTCTTTTTATATTGTTTAGATTAGATATTGAACTTGTAGATTCAATTTAGTTCCCATTTTTAGAAATTAATTTTAGGTGATTAATGAATGCTTGAACAACATGAACAAGTTAGGGTTTTTAGGTGATGACTTAGGAAGTTCAATTCAGTTCCCTTAGGACTTAGGGTTTGAATAGATTAGTTATGGGACTATAGGGGCTATGGGTAGTTATTAGATCCCTTAGAAAAAGTCAGGATTCCCCTACTGCTATTAATACTGTCTGTATATCTGATTGTCTGGTGTGGTGTGCCCTCTGGGGATTATTGCTTGCTTGCTTGGGTATTGGGTTTGTCTGGGGACCTTGGGAGAGCTGAAGACTTGAGGAGATGAAGACCATTGGAGATCCAAAGATTGAAGATCAACTGCCAGAGTTGAGGAGGAGTTTCTTGCTAGCAGATGCTGAGGAGACTAGGGTCTAGGAGCTAGGCAGAGCTCTAGATTAGAAAGCTTGTTTCTTAAACATGGATTGCCTTGGCTGCATCCATCCTTTCTCTATGATTCAAAGTCTCTTTCAAATATCCACCTCCTTCCTTTGGAAGGATCAGTGAATGTATTTGAAAGATAGAACTTTTGAGAGGAAACTTTCTGTTTAATGTTAACAGTTGATGAACCACCCTTGGTAGGTAATTAACTGTATAACATTCATTCACTTCACTCTTGTGACTGATCCCTCATCCTGGAGGTTTGAGCTTGAAGAAAAGCCATTGCAGATGGAAGAATGATGATCAAAGCCCTTGCCTGAAGGCCATGAAGATGGAGATTGATGCTTGTTGAAGCCTGTAGCTGATTGGAGATTACTTGAAGCCAGATGGTGATTCAGAGCTGCTGATGCTGTTTCTTTAGCTGTTGTATTTCATTTGCTGATGTATTGATTGGTTTTCTGGACTGTATTGTTTGCTGTTTACCCTGTTGGGTTGAAGGTGAAGCCTGTTCACTTTCGCCTATTGTTTTCTAGGTTCGAGGTTGAGTGGGACTCCCTTGCCTTGCTTGTGCTGTTGCATCCATGCATTTTACTGTTTTACTGTATATATCTGTTATTGTTTCTGTTTCAGCCTATCCCGTAGGATCTCTGTTTCTCTCTGTGCAAGAGAGGAGCATGATAGACACTAGGTCTTAACCCATGCATGATAACATTAGGTTAGTTTGTTTCCCTTCGCAACCGTAGGTTAGAGTTCTGTCTCTTTCTTTCTCAAAACAAACAGAAAAACACATAAAGATTTCAAACACAATAAAAGACACTTCTTTCGTAAAAGAATGTAAACTCATCAAGACGTCATTTTTGTCCGCCGGGACTGTTAATCAAGAAAACCTTTTTCAGAAGGAATAAAATCAACCAAGACAAGCTTGTGTCGTACGTGGCCCGAACTACGTTTGCTCTGATCTTCCATGCTGTGTGGAAGTACGTAGGCATAGGATGCGATATCCTAGCGAGCAACCTTCCCCTCCTTTCCCGTAGGTAGGCGAACTACGTTGACTCTGATTTCTCGTTCCAGACGGGAATACGTAGGCATAAAGTGCGATACTTTGCCGAGTCATTTTATTTTCATTTTATGTTCTTTTTAACCCCAGACCTTTAGCGTAGATAGAATAACAATCCATACCCGAAAACAAGCGTGGATCCCGTCGAGTACGACGGACGTGAGGGGTGCTAATACCTTCCCCTTGCGTAACCGACTCCCGAACCCAGGTTTTGGTTGCGATGACCATACCTTTCCCGTGTTGTGCGAGGTTTACTCTGAGCGTTTCCTTTCCCTCCCGTGGGATAAATAACGCACGGTGGCGACTCTTCTGTTCAGCCGGCGCCGATTTTCGCAGTAGCGACAGTAATTGTTTTTGTCTTTTACGAAAGAAGTGTTTTTTATGGATGTTTGTAATTCGTACTGCACTAGAGACTATGACTTAGGAGTGAATGTGTCGCATGTCGCCCAAAGGGTGCCAGGCTAAACATCCTGACTGTTGAAGAGTGACCCTTCAACAATCATTTCCTAAGTAGCTTAAGGCTCGTAACGCACTGTACCAACTTGCCTTTATTAGGTATTTTACTATTGTTTTGGAGATGAGAAGGAGAAAGAACTCTATAGGGGAGACTATCAAGCATCCTACTGTTGTCATGCAATGGATTCATCCTATTGGGTGAGTTTGAAACAGGGAACTCCTAGATGTTATCATGCAAAGGTTTCACCCTAAAGTTCTATCATCACCATCCTTATCAAAGGCAGTGAGAACCCTAAGGGAACATGTCAAAGGTAAACACCAGCAAAAATCATTAAGCAGATGAGTACAAAACTATCAAGCTACTGAGATAAAGACATGTAAATATGCCATGCATCAGCACAAACAAAAGGAGGAAGCCTCAACTTCTAATGCAAACAAGCAAAGAAACAAACAAAAACAATCAAGCAAAGGGAGGGTCACCTCAACCTTTCAATGCAATCATGCACCTAAGCCTAGCATACTCTACATATGAGACTATCCTAATGAATCAAGCAACAAGCAAACAAACAACCACACCATAATCCATCAGGAAAGAAGAGGTGAACTGGAAGAGCAACAAGGAAGTCATCCCAAGGCTACGTCCAGTTGATGTGTGTCGACACAGGAGTCCATCAGAGGCTCCACCTCTTGAGGAATGCACAGAGCACTTCCTAAGGAAGTCCAGGCTCTCCCAAGAGGGATCCTATGTCAATAGGACAAATAAAGATATTGGGGTAGATCCTAAATGTCAATCTAAGGTGTTAGCTCAATGTGCATCAGCACAGGAGTCCATCAGAGGCTCCACCTCTTGAGGAATACACAGAGCACTTCCTAAGGAAGGCCAGGCTCTCCCAAGAGGGATCCTATGTCAATAGAACAAAGAATGATTTATGGAATGAACCTAGATGTCAATCTAAAACACTTGATTAATGTGCATCAGCACAGGAGTCCATCAGAGGCTCCACCTCTTGAGGAATACACAAAGCACTTCCTAAGGAAGGCCAGGCTCTCCCAAGCGGGATCCTATGTCAATAGGACAAAGAAAGATGGGTAAAGAACCTATATGTCAATCTAAGGTTTCAAACTTAATGTGCACCAGCACAGGACTCCATCACAGGCTCCACCTCTTGAGGAATACACAGAGCACTTCCTAAGGAAGGCCAGGCTCTCCCAAGAGGGATCCTATGTCAATAGGACAGAGAAAGGTTTTAGATGATGGGAGGCAGAGTGAAAACCTAAGGAATTCACCAAGGCACTCAATCAAATTCATTTGATTAAGAAATGATGGGAAGCATGGTGAAAACCTAAGGAATTCACCATGACACTCAACCAATCAAGGAAGAATTGAATCATGGGAAGCATGATGTATACCAAAGGTACCCATCATGACACTCAACCAAATCATGGATGATTATGAGCAATGCAAAGCAAAGCTAGAAAGGGGACTCGTCCTCCTAAAGGTTTTAATGGAAACCCTAATGATTAGCTACAAGGATCACCTAACCAAATGGATTTAGAAGCTCTATCAAGGCTTAAAAATGGTTCTAAATAGGTGTCTACCTATGCTCTCTTCTATCAAGAAGGGGTTAGAAGTCTAAAGTTAGCTAAGGTTCACCTTAGAGACTAAACTATGGGGTAAGCGAAGTTAGGATCCACCTAAACACAATCAACTTGTAAATTCCAGGAAAAATACTAAAATCAATCCTAAAAGGCTAGGAAAATTTCTAAGGCTTCCTAAGTGTGTTATGGAACCATGGTAGAAAATCCAAAGCCAAGACCTAAATCTAAAGGGTCTAAACAAATTCTACACTTAAAGGTATGCTTAAGGGAATCCACAAGGGAAAGGTCCTAGAAATCTATCTCAAACCTATACCTAAAAGCATCTAAAAAATGCAAGAAAAATACTAAAATATTCTACAATGTATCAACATTCATCATACAAAAGAATCAGAGATTAAATCCAAGCATTGATATGGAAAAAAAATCTAGAATTTAACATGTTATTATTTCTATTTATTGAAAAGCACATAAAAGAAAATTACAAAATTAATTGAAACAAGAATTAAAATTGCAATTAAAAAAAATGAAAAATTAAAGAACATGTTAAACTACATTCATGATTTTTTCCAAGATTTATTGAGTCAATTTAATATTTTTTTCTGAATTAAAATGAACAAGGATTAATAAAGAAAACTAAAAGAAAAAGAAATGAAAAAGAAAAAACTAACGGTGCAGTAAGTAATTTTTTTCTACGTATTTTGTTTGGGCCGGCGCAATGGGGTGTGGTTAGCAAATGGATCTTAAGCCCAGTTGAGTTCACCTTAAGTGAAACTCAGCGTTTAACTATGGGAGGCCAATTCGCGAATGAATCCTGGCCGTGCGCACGGGATACAAAGTCAAGCTAAGTTAACGATCTAACGGCCATCATGAAGTCTGGATATTTAAAATGAAAATGGAGGGAAACAGTCCCGCGGTGGAGCTGCCACGCGCAGACGGTGGCCGGTGTAGCGCCGATCATCTTCAACCTCTCACCAAAATCCTAACTTCCTCATTCCTTGATCAAAACGAGATTTTCTTGAACCAAACTTGTGTGATTTTTCGTGTAGAATCCAAATATGTAACTTATTTTCACTTTCCTCCATTAAAACTCAGAAACCGTGATCATCCAAGAATCTCTCAAGAATTCTCAGCTTTCACAAAAACCAAAGTTGAAGACACTAATCTCTTCCTCTCACTTCCTACATCAATATTCGAAGTTTCTTTTCCATTTTCATCCGATATTTAGGGAGAAATTCAAACTACAACCTAAGGTGTCATTTCAAGAATTGTCATGAATCCTAACCAAACTAATCCTAAAACGTTCTACACACTCTAAGGATCATAATTATGTGGAAATAACATAACAATTCACCAAGAACAGAGAATATGGATGAAAGATAGGAACCTGTTAATACGCTTCGACAGAGGCTTGAATTGTGGATGAAGCTTCAAGAAAATCGTCCAGAATTCATCAATGATCCTCACTGAAGCCTTTTGCAATGGTAATTTGGGCTGAAAATGGCTCTACCTTCAAAATCGAATTTCCAAGTTTCTCCACTTTTTCTTAACTGAATTTCTGTTATCTTCCACCAAAAGTTAGTTATGGCAGTTGGAAATCATCAAGGAGGTAATATGCCATGGACCTAGAGTGATTAGAAGCCCAGTTGAAGCCCATGGCAGCCCAATTCAAAATCCACTTTTTCCATGTTTGAAGCTTTTATGTTATGGTGAGAACAGAGCCAAACAACTTGCAAACTGATCCAATTGCCTTGCTTGTGATGTAAAGAATATGTGTGGATAAGATTGATGCCTTGGAATTGAATCTATGGTAGATTTGCATTATGTTGCTTAAGGATGAAGAAACCATGAAATTGGCATAGCAAATGAATTCAAACTTGATTTCTGATTTTCCAATGTTCTAAAAACATCAAATGAACTCAAAACAAGCACAAATATGACATGAATTGGTTCCAAAATGAATTGATTTTAATTAGCCCTTTTCAAGCTTCCTTTCATGAATTTTTCTTCACACACTTCTCATTCTAATCCATATCAATGGATTATTGATGCTTGGTGAAGTAAATACCCCATTTTGAGCAACTTTCAAGTTAAAAAAATCTTCATTTGAGGTGTGTAAGATGGTGAAATTGACCCATAATAAAAAATGGCCTATAATCTCAACTTTCCAAAATGCCCCTGTCTCGCAAAGCTCATATCTTGAGTTCTACAAATCCAATCATGGACTTCTAGTACTTTTTGGAAATCTACGAAGATAAGGAACAACATTCATGTTGGCCAAAAGTTGAGGAGAAAAGTCCTTCTAGGTCAAGAATGGCATGGAAGTTAGTTGACTTTCAAGTACCAAAATCACATTCATTTGATGACCTGTAACTTGTCTGCTTCATAACTTGAGTTCTATAAACCCTATCAAGGACTTCTAGTACTCAAATTAAAGCTATGATCATGCTCTAAAACAATCATGTTAGGGTCAAGGTGAGATGAAAATGACATCTTGAGTTATGTGGTCTTGAAGTTAGGCACTAAACCAGGGGATTTTACATTGTCAAGCTTAGAAACCCTAGCCTAGGAACTCCTCACACTCTTGATTCATGATGGGTTGACCTTGGAATCATCCCTTGGGCATCTTAATACATCAATCCTTGATCACATGGCCTTGAAATTAGGTCTCAACCTTCTTCAAATCATCTGTTGACCTAGGGTTGACCAGATGAAACCCTAGTTGCACCAATCTTGGTTGTAGCTTCATATCCTTCACACGATGACCTGTCTAGGCTTCAAAATGACTTTCAATACTTCTCATGTGCTCTCTCAAGGCTCTAGGTCAACTCCATGGATTCAAAATCATCTGAATAGCTTCCCATAACCCTCAAGTTAGAAGATATGCATTCTTGTGTGCAACCCTCTCTCTGAGGAACTTTGTGGCTTTTCTTATGAGGATATCAACCCTTGGATACTTGAATAAGGACTCTCAAATAGCTTCATAGCCTTGGTAGCCTTTTGTTGGAAGTCATACCTCTTGATCTCCTGCACACATGTCAATGCAATGCAAATGATAATGCTAAAATGAATGCAATGAAACACAAGCTAAGTAAAGAAAAAAGTAGGCAAATTTTGGGGTGCAACATCTACCATTAGACGATGTGAGGACAACGCGAACCTTTATTTGGTGTCTTTCCATCTACTTTTAGACGATGTGAGTATTATTCTCTTCTTGAGTTGAAGTTACCAACTGCGTGTTGGTCTAGCCTTTGGTTTTGATGTCTGTGGCGTTACACAGATGACTGGCAACAATGTCAGGTGTTCTTTAGGGATGATCAGTTAGCTGGTTACCGTTGCAACTATCTGCGTTTAATTTTTCTGGATATTTGTTCCCCAATCAGAGTTTTGCAGTTTATTTATGCGGTTGGCAAATTTCCGGGTTCTTTGGTATTCAACCGTATTTTACTTTGATTGTTTGAAAGTCGTTCGCTTTTCATCCATTCAGGTCCAAGTCGTTTGAATAGGGGCAGCTGTTGCACCCCAAAATTTGCCCAACCTTTTTCTTTGGCTGGCTTTTGTTTCATTTCATTTTTGTTCTAGCATTTGTGTTGCATATCATTGTTCATTTAACAGGGGATCAAGAAGTTGTGCATATCAAGAGGAGTCTACCTAGAGTGTTGAGCCTAAGCAAGGGGTGTTACTCAAGTTTGAATGGTCATCAAGAGGTGGTCAATAGTCTTGTGAAATGATGGATGGATGTATGTGGGTCAGCTCCTAACTTGGAGGCCAGTTGAAGATCATCAGAAGTTTGTGAATGCATAATTATGGATGTGGGGTGTTGAGAAATCTCATTGAGTGCTTTGAGAGCCATGTTGAAGCTTATTCAAGTTGTTGTGTGATGTGAAAGAAGCCAAAGTCAAGAATGTTACATCTAGGGTTTTCATCTGGTAAATCCTCAGTAACTGTGAAATTGAAGGAGATTAAAACTCAATTCCAAGTCTCTATGGTCATGGGATGTTGTGTTGAGATGTCTAATATATCATGTCAAGATCAATTCATCAAGAGTCAAGAGTGTGAGAAGTTACTAAATTAGGGTTCTCAGTGTAAAATCCCCAGTTTAGTGCCCAACTTCAAGACCACCTATCTCAAGATACAAGTCTCATCTCAACTTTTGACCAACATGAAACTTGTAGAGCATTTTCTTAGCTTTCGTTTTAGTACTAGAAGTCCTTGATTGGATTTATAGAACTCAAGTTATGATACAGACAAGTTACAGGTCCTTAGATGAATGTGATTTTGGTCAACAAAAGTCAACCAACTTCCAAGCCATTTTTGACCTAGAAGGATGTTTCTCCTCAACTTTTGATGAACATGAAAGTTGTTACTCATGATCTTAGCTTTCCAAATAGTACTATAAGTCTGTCATCTGATTTTTAGAACTCAAGTTATGTGCTTTGCAAGTCAGGGGTATGTTGGGAAAGTGAGATTATAGGTCATAAAGTTATAGGTCATTTTCACCATCTTGCACACTTCAAATGAAGATCTTTCCAACATGAAACTTGCTCCAAATAGGGCCATTTGCATTACCTAATCATCTCTTGTCATGGTTGGAGCTTGAATTGAAGAATTGCTAAAGTGATTTTCATGGAAAAAGCCTTAAAATGAGAAAATTGGAATTAATTCATTTGAGATCACTTTGTATCAAGTTTATGCATATTTTGAGTGCAAATGATATTCTAAACACAATGCCAATGTTAAGTTTGCAATTTGAAGTCATTTTGAGGGTTATTTCCATGGTTTCTTCACCATGAAGTAACAAATGTGAAATCCACCATAATATCAAAACAAGGATCAATTGCTGGCCATTTGATCAATTCAATCCATGTGCAAGTGATTGAAATCAAAATATGGGCATGTGCAGTTCAGAATACACGAGTTTGACAAGCAAAAAGTGAGAAAAAATTGAAATGGCAATTGGGCTTAATAGTATGTAATGGGGCTCCATTTCCATCCAAATCCATCACATAAAACCTCAGCAAGCTTCACAAACCCTAAGAACACGATTTGGAGCAGAATTGGCTCAAGAGCAACTTTGGAAAGGTGAAGAAAATTCAAAATACGAATTCTGAGATTCAATGGATTTCAAGCCAAATTAAGCATCCAAATAGCTTCAGTGAAGATCATGGAATGCTTCTGGCTGGTTTTCTTCAAGTCCACTATTGCATGACAACTTTTAGGATTGTTTAGTTTCCCATTAGTGTCCTTTCTTCTCTTCTTATCTTCAAACACTCATAAAATATCTAATAAAGAATGACAAGTGTTGCACGCTACGAGCCTTAAGCTACTTGAGAAATGGTGGTTGGGGGGCTTCCTCTCAATGACCTAGAGTGTTTAGTATACACCTTTTGGGTGATATACGACGCATTCTCTCTTAGGTCATAGTCTCTAGTGCGACATGAGTTATAAATCAAGTTCAAAACACTTCTTCTCTAAAAAACACAAAAACACTTCAAACCTTTTTTATCCTTCGGGATTCTAATCAGGAAAATCTTTTCAGAAAAAGAGTGTTGTTAACTCTTAGTTCTATCGCAAACGGTAACGCCTAAGTCTCCAATGGTCGAGCCGCATACACCAACTGCTAGAACTACTTGTTACCCCTACTCGGGCCTAAAAAACGTTTGAACCAGCCGGTGTTCCTTTTAGCCCGAACTACGTTTTCTCTGATCTTTCATACCAGCTGCAAGTACGTAGGCACAAGACGCGATGTCTTGGCGAGCAACCTTCCCCCTTTTCTCCCGTAGTTAGTCGAACTACGTTGACTCTGACTTTCCCATTGCACGAGGGAGTACGTAGGCACAGAGCGGAGACGCTCTGCCGAGTCACTTCTCTTTTCTTTTTCTTTTGTCCCCGAGGCAACAATGTGTGGATCCCGTCGAGTACGACGGACGTGAGGGGTGCTAATACCTTCCCCTTGCGTAACCGACTCCCGAATCCAGACATGGTTGCGACGACCTTGTCTTTCCCTTTTTCGTCAGGTTTTTTTGATCGTTTCCTTTCCCACTCTTTGGGATAAATAACGAAAGGTGGCGACTCTTCTGTTTTTTCGTAGGTTGTTTTTCGCAGTTGCGACAGTAAGCAACCACCAGGACATTCTGCACCAATAGACCTCTTAGACCTATCTTTGAAGCATCAAAACTAGAGTAGTTGTCAATTTCTTATTGAGTTCTACAAAACTCTCTTCACAAGCAACATCTCACACATAAGCTTGACCCTTTCTAATCAACTGAGTCAAAGACATTGCCAATTTTTAAAAACCTTCTATGAACCTACAATAGTAACCAGCTAACCCAAGGAAACTTCTAATCTATGTAATAGGCTTCAGAGTCTCCCACTGTAACATAACATCAACTTTCTATGGATCAACAACAATACCACCACTAGAAATCACGTACCAAAGAAAACTCACTTTCTCAGCCCATAATTCACACTTGGATGAATTGGCATATAACTTGTTATCTTTCAACGTCTGCAACACCAACTTCATATGTTCCTTATGCTCTTAATCAAATTTAAATTATATAAGGATATCATCAATAAATACCACAACAAAATAATCTAAGTACAGATGGAAAGTCATGTTCATGTACTCCATGAAAACTCCAGGTGCACTAGAAATTCCAAATGGCATTATAGAATATTCATAGTAACCATATCTCATTTTGAACGCAATCTTTTGAATGTCTTCTAGTTTCACTCGAATCTAATAGTAACCCAACCGCATATCAATTTTACTAAAACACGAGCGTCGAGTAATTAAGCCATCAAATCATCGATTCTCGAAAGAGGATATTTATTTTTAATTATCACCTTGTTTAGTTGTCGATAATCAACACACAAACTCATCCTACCACCCTCCTTCTTTAATAATAATACTGGCGCACCCGAAGGAGAAACACTTGGTTGAACAAGTTTGTTCTCAAGTAACTCTTCTAAGTGTTTCTTTAGCTCGCTCAACTTTGAAGGAGACATTCTATATGGACCATTCCGAAATTCTGGTATGCAGATCTCAGATGTTCCAGTAATATGTAAGAACATTGATCTCTGCTAAAACAGAACAAGGGCAAAACATGACCATTTTAAATTCCTTTAAAAATTACCAATGTCATGACATCTGTTGTAACATCTGCAGACTGACAAAACTATTAATCTAACCATTTAAATTATGCAGAATTGTAAATGCTAAAAGATAAATAACACAATGAATTATTAGCCCAGTTCGGTACAACATCACCTACATCTGGGGGCTACCAAGCCAGAAAGGAAATCCACTATTAGCAGAATTAATTCAGAGCTAAACTCCCAGTTTACAACTCCTCACTTAATCTCTACCCAATGAAATTTCTGCCTAGAACCCACTAGACAAGAGACACCTCTCATTCTCCCTCAATCACAGTAGTGATAAACCATTCAATACAAAAAGGAAAGGCTTTAGAAGACACTCTTCAAAGTCACAACTTGATCTTGCTTAACAGCTTCAATCAAGAACAATACACTCTTGCTTAAAAGCTTTGAGTGAATAATTGACACTTAACAAAAACAGCCTAAACATATCTACCACGATGCATCCAAAGATACAAAGGGTGACTTACAAAGTCACACATACAAGAGACTCTCAAAACACTAAACCCTTATTTGCACTCAAGATCTTCTTGTTGTGAATGCTTAATTTTCCTTGCTTCTACGCCTCCTTAAATAATAATGCAGATTGGGCTTGGGCTGGTTAAAAATAACAGCAGAAAGAGAAGATTTCAATCTTCATACCTAAGCGCCCTAAAATGTTTCCTGAAATCTAGCCTGAGATAAATCAGGAACCATAACAGAAAAACAAACAGCGCCCTTGCTGGCAGCTACTTGATGTCATGACATTCAGCATGACATCCAATACACTATGTTATTGATCTCAATCTCCAGAACAGCAGTTTATCTCCTGATCCTCTGCAAAATTTTCTTCATAACAATAGAAACAAATATTGTATAGTTTCCTAAAAAGTGTCAACGATCCTTTTTATGAACACCAATTAAATCTGCACTTTGTTCCAAATAAGTCTCTTTGACCTGCACATACTGATGAGGTATATCCAACAGGATCTCATCAAACCAAAACACCTCTATCAAGAGATATAAAATAGCAGCTTTGTCATGACAACAGATGAATGTCACAACATCTGTCTTGACATCTTGATTTAAACCACATGACAATAGTTCTATTACCACAGTAGATGGATGTTATAACATCCTGCTTAACATCAGTGCCAAATCATGTTTTACCAAAGTTTAGCCAATCATAGAACCATGGATACTCATAGAATCATGGAACTAACACATTCAAACAAGACTAGTACCAAGTACTAAGTCAATAGTAAAATCAATCTTTCACTCTGGTGGCGAATCAATGAAATCATATGGGAATACTTCTGGAAATTCACATACCATAGGTAGCTCATTAATCGCTGCTTGGATTTCCTCACTCATAGATGCCAACATCACCAACATCTGCGCCACATCATTCGAAACATCATTCACTTACTTAGCTTACACAAACATTCCCTCATCTTCATTGATTTCAAGGAACGACACAGATTTGTTATATCAATTGATATGCACATGGCTGAACTATAGCCAGTTCATCCCAAGGATAACATCAAGTTTATTCAGTGGTTGACAGACTAAATCCTTCCCTAAATTATTACCATAGATAGTTAATGGACAATTCAAACAAACTAGAGAAGTAGTCACTGGACCCAGAGTCGGAGTGTCAACAATCATACTCTCGACCATGGATGATAAATCTAAACTCAACTTCTTAGGAAAATCAAAAGAAATGAAAGAATGCATTGAACCAGTGTCAATAATAGCAATAAAAGGAATATTATTAATATAACATGAACCTCGAATCAACCTGTCTATACTAGTAGTCTTAGTATCAGACAATGCAAATACCTTTCCTCTTGACTGATTCTTCTTAGGCTTTTGACAATTGGTATTGATGTGACCTTGCTCTCCACAATTGTAGCAAGTGACCACATTACTCCTACAATCTATAGCTTGATGCTCTGGCTTCCCACACTTGAAGCAGTTTGCAGTCATACTCTTGCACTTAGAGATACGATGCACAAACTCACCATGTTTATAACACCTCTAAAATTAGGAGCTCCTCTCCCACTTGGCTTTTTTTCATCATAAGTCCTTTTCTTTCCCTTATCAGATGGAGCACCATATAGTTTTCTACGATTTAGTTATCATTTCTCTTGTCACTAGCACTCTTGTAATGGGAGGATCTAGCACGAATTTCTTTATCTTAGATACAAAACTTGTTAACCAGCACGACGAACTTAAAAATTTCTTGATACCCAATAAATTGCTTAAACTTGATACTCTTAGACATCTCGGCCTCTGCTCCATTATAGTGAGGGAAAAACCTAGACAATTATTCAAATTTGGCGACATAATCTACAACAATTATATTTCCTTACTTAAGTTCAAAGAATTCCCACCTCTTTCCTACCACGCCCATCAACTGGGAAATGATTTTCCAAGAATTCTCTCTAGAAAACGTTCCAAGTAATCACTATACCATTGGCCTCAAACCTCTGTCTAGCATTATCCCACCAATATTATGCTTCTTCAGATAACATACAAGAACCATAAAGAATCTTTTGAGCATTTTCACATGCCATTACTCGAAAGATTTTCTCGATCTCTTGCAACCAAACTTGTACGCCCTTTGGATTATACCCTCCTTTAAAGGTGGGTGGTTTATTCCTCAAAGACCTTTCTAATCCATGGGATTTAGCATCTTCAACCTGTGGATTCTGCTGAACTTACAACACTTGAGCCAAGGTTGTCAAGGCATCATCAATATCATAATTATTTCTTCCAGCCACTCTTATGTATACCAATAAATAACGGTCAGAACAAACATTTTACTGACAATGTTAACACACATGTCATACACCAGCAATTATTAAAATCACAAAAGTCTTACCGGACAGACCGACCTGCTCTGATACCACTATGTAACAACATACATAGAATGTCTATTATCATATTATAATTTTTATTTCAATAATTACAATCTCAATTAGTACAATTTAATCAAACAATAGGACCTGATGCAGACACCGAACAAAATGTTTGCTACTAGTCATACCTCGGGTTCGAACAATTCTTTAAAATATCAAACAGAGTCCAAAATAAAGTAATAAATATGTTTTTTTAAATCTTAGAATGTCTATTTTCTTATAAAATAAAGATTACTCTTAAAGGACTTACGAAAATCAAGTTATGCGTTAAACTAGGCAACCGACATAGGACTGAAACTATACTATGTGTCAGGTATAAAAACCAGATAACCGATAGTGTTATATTGTTCCTATACAAGATTTCCCCACTTCAAAATAAATATTGTCACTATAGATTTCTAATGCAACTGAACTCACCTCAAACGAACTTAAGAAACACAAGTTACACATGAAACAAGATGGTCAATCCCTTTCTCTACCTATCTGTGATTTTCTGCGTTTTTCTAATAATTTTTCAAAGAAATTTTACCAGTTGTTGCACCCCAAAATTTTCCCAACCATTTCTTTACCTGGTGTATGTTTCATTGCATTTCATTTAGCATTAGCATTTGCATACCATGAATCATATGAAGGGATTGAGAGAGGTGTGCCTAGTGAGAGGTTACCAAAGCTTCTAAGGCTAAGAAAGAAGATGTATCCAAGCTATTCAAGTGCTTATCATCATCATAATAAAGTCAAATTTCAAAGAAAGTACAGAGGAATGAATATGGTTCACCTCATATCTTGGGGGATCAAATGAGGATCACCAGGTGATATTGGATCCATGGTTATGGGTGGAGAACATTGTGAGATATCATTTAAGGTCTTGAGGGTCATTGTGGAGCTTATTCAAATCATTATACAAAGTGCAAGAAGCCGCAGTCAAAGGTGGTGTAGTTAGGGTTTTCATCTCGTCAACCCTAAGTCAACAGTGAATCTGAAGGAGATTAAGACTAAATTTCAAGTCTTTGTGATCATGGAATGTTGTGTTGCGACATTTCAAATATCATTTCAAGATCAATTCATCAAGATTCAAGAGTGTGAGGAGTTACTGAGCTAGGGTTTCTAAGCTTTGTCAGTGTAAAATCCCCTGTTTAGTGCCTAACTTCAAGACCACATATCTCAAGATACAAGTTTCATCTCATCTTGACCCCAACATGAAACTTGTAGAGAGTGTTTCTAGCTTTCATTTGAGTACTAGAACTCATCCATTGGGTTTCTAGAACTCAAGTTATGACGCTGACAAGTTACAGGTCATCAGATGAATGTGATTTTGGTCAACAAAAGTTAACCAACTTCCAAGACATTTTTGACCTAGAAGGATGTTTCTCCTCACTTTGACCCAAACATGAATGTTTTTCCTTATGATCTTAGCTTCCCAAAAATTACTAGAAGTCCTTCATCTGTTTTGTGAAGCTCAAGATATGAAGCTTGCAAGGCATGGGTATTTTGGAAAACTTTGACTATAGGCCATTTTGTTATAGGTCAATTTCACCACTTTGCACATCTCAAATGAAACTTTTGCCAACATCAAAGTTGCTCCAAATGGGGTCATTTACATCATGAAACATCAAGTTATCACTGGATTGGCTTGGATTGAAAGAATGGTGGAGGAAATTTTCATGAAGAACACTTGAAAAGGGCTAAATTGGATCAAAGTCAGTTGGAACCATTTGCAATCATATTTGTGCATTTTTTGAGTTCCAAGAACATTCTAAGATCAATGGTAAAATCAGAAGTGGATTTTGAGGTCATTTCCATGAGCTTTTTCCAAGTAACTTCAAGCTTAAGTAACAATTGCAAATCATGCTATAGGATCAAAACAAGGAGTAATTCTGGGCCATTGGATCAATTCACACCATGTATAAGCTACCTGAAGCAAGATTGAAGCCTGGCAAGCTCTGTTTTCGTGGATTTGTAAACTTGCCAACACAAGAAAATTAGGAATTTGATTGGGCTTCTATGGACTTTAACTGGGCTCCAAAGTGATCAATATCCATGGTATATATTCTGAAGATCATGTACAAGCTCTCAGAACTGGTTTTGGATCAAGATTGAGGGAGAAAACAGTTAGAGAAAGTGAGAGAAAAGTGAAATTTGTTTTTTGCATTTCATTAAGTTTCAGTCTAAGTCAAGCATTTCTAAAGCTCCACTGAAGATCACTTATCGTGTCTAGGCGCTTTTCATCAAGAACCATCACCAATTGAAGGTCGAACGGAGCTATTCCGTTAGGTAAATCATTTTTCAACAATGCTCTCTGTTTAGGAAGAAATTGCACGCCATATTCATGTATTCTTAATCCTCATGCTTAGTAGATGGATTTAGGATTGATTTGAGGCCTGTTCATGACAATTCTTGATGACACCTTGGTTTTAGATGCTTATGGTTAGGTCTGTTTAGGAACAATTAATAGAAACCAACTGTGGATTATTGATGTATACAGAGGGACGAGTTGATTGGTGTAAGCAATTTTAAGTTTTGGTGAACTCGTGGAAATTGCTACAATAACGTGTTGTCGGAGAAGACGACAGAAGCCGCCGTGCTCCAACGTCTGGTTTCTCCCTCCATATTATGTTTTAAACCTCAATGTTTGCGTGTCATGTCATAGTCCATTGGATCGTGTGACTGTGGCTTTAGATGAAAGGCCACGATTTATCTCCGTTTATGTTTAATTCTGGTTGCATACGTGTTTGCCTGCTGGACCATTAGATCATGTTGATAGTATGCAAGATGGAAGGCCACGATTTCAGTTTCATTTGTGTTCAAAGGCATATGCTAGTGTGTCATGTTCACAACCACTGGATTCATTGACTTGAGAACAAACACACAACCGTGATTTCATTCCAGATTCGTTGACCCTCCTTAAGTGAAACGGTGCACTTCATTAAGTGAGTTTTTGAAGTGGACTTGGGCTTCAATACTAACCACACCCCCCTTACCAAGCCCAACGCATAAACAACGTGAATGAGTTGCTAATTACACCATCAATTTTTCCATTTTCTTTCTTTTTCTTTATTTTGCATTATTTCATATCTGTTTGCATTTAATGCAAAAAAAATACTTTGACACGTCCAAAAATTATGAGAAAAATATTGTTGTGTACTTTGGCATGTAAACAGATTTTACAAATTTTTAGATTAATTTTTTAATCATTTTTCAATTTAATTTTGCATTTCTCTTTAAAGTGTTCTTGTAAACTAGAAAATGGCATACCACTCTTTCTTGATTTTATCTCTTGCTCAAAACTTCAAATTAACTCCTGAATTTTTGTGTGCATAATCTTGATTCATTAGTGGATTTTAGGATATTTTTATCTCTATTTTTGAGGCCATTTGATTAGTTTTTGGATTGAATCTTTAGAACCTTCTCTCTTGTTTAGTTCTTAGAACATGCTAAGGACTTTGCATTATGTTGGCATAGTTGGGATTAGAATTTTTCACTCAAATTTTCACCCCTGGTTCCTAATACCAAAGAGGTCCCCTAGGTATTTTCTTAGATTTTTTGGGTTCAATTTCTTATTTTTAAGGCATTGTACACCTTAGGCTTCCTTTAGGACCTTTCCTTTAGCCTTTCCTTGTGAATACCCTTGAGTGACTTCCATCTTTGCGTGATTCTTTCTCCACCTATCCTTCTTCTAATCCCTTCATGTCCTATAATCTTAGGATCCTTCTTGTGAGAGCCTAGTTCTTCCTTTGGTAGAACTAAAGGCATTCCATAAGAAGTTGAGCCTTTGACGGACTCTTGTGTTTGTACACATATTCTCCTTCTCTGTCCTATAATCTTAGGATCCTTCTTGTGAGAGCTTGCTTCTTCCTTAGGAAGAACTAAAGGCATTCCATAAAGAAGTTGAGCCTTTGTGGACTCCTGTGTCTTTACACATTGAACTTGATGGGTTTGGTTCTCATCTTGTTTAGCTTTTCCTCTTCATGGTTTGTGATTTAGTGCATTAGGATATAAGTATGCATGTGTAGGCATTCTTTCTCATAAGTCCATGTTTGCATTAAAGGTTGAGCTATCCTCCCTTTGCTTATAGTGTTGCATCCCTTTGTTTTCATTAAAGGTTGAGGCTTCCTCCCTTTGCTTGTGTGTTTTTCCTTTTGCTCTTTGTTTGCATTAAAGGTTGAGGTGTCCTCCATTTGCTTGTAATGTTGCATTACACGGGCATTCATTCACATTCACATTTCAATTCAATTATTGTATGTTGTAGCTTTACTTTCCATTGCCATGATCCCTTAGAGCTCTCACTTCCTTGTTTAAGGAAGTGATGATAGAACATTAGGTTCTTATACATGTATGCAAACAATATGATAAATTTCCTTTCCAAACTCAACCTTAGGACCATTATGCATGATAACATTAGGAGTGGTTAGTCCCCCCTAGAGCCCTTTCTCTCTTCTCTTCTTCAAACAATAATAAAACACCTAATAAAGGTTAATGAATATTGTACGTTACGAGCCTTAAGCTACTTAGGAAATGGTTATTGGAGGGTTTCCTTTTAATAGCCAGAATGTTTAGTGTGGCACCCTTTGGGTGACATGCGACGCATTCACTCCTAAGTCATAGTCTCTAGTGCAGTATGAATTACAAACTTTTATTCAAAACACTTCTCATCAAAGACTTAAAAACAAACTGTAAAACTTCCTTTTGCACTTTGGGGCTCTGGTAATCAGGAAAATCTTTTCAGATAAAAAAGTGTTGTTAACTCTTAGTTGTATCGCGAACGGTAACACCTAAGTCTCCAATGGTCGAGCTGCATACACCAAACTGCTGGAACTATCTGTTAACCTTACTCGGGTAAAAACACATGAACGAACCTGTGTTCTTTTAGCCCGAAATACGTAAGCTCTGATCTCTCATACCTGTTGAGAGTACGTAGGCCCAAGATGCGATATCTTGGCGAGCAACCTTTCCCCCCTTCATCCGTAGTTAGTCGAACTATGTTGACTCTGACTTTCCCATTGCACGAGGGAATACGTAGGCCCAGAGCTACGACGCTCTGTCGAGTCACTTTTCTTTTTCTTTTGTCCCAGACCATTAGTTAGATAGTAAACACCCTGTAGATAGACAATAAATCGTGGATCCCGTCGAGTACGACGGACGTGAGTGGTGCTCATACCTTCCCCTTGCGTAACCGACTCCCGAACCCGAGATTTGGTTACGATGACCTTGTCTTTTCCTTTTTGTTAGGTTTTCTTCGCTCGTTTCCTTTCCCTCATTTTGGGATAAATAACGAATGGTGGCGACTCTTCTGTTTTCCGCCGGGTGTTTTTCGTAGTAGCGACACTAGTAAATCCAATTTCTTAAACCTTGACCTATCCCAATTCATTTTTTAACATCAATGATCACACCTACTCATCTATATACAAGTTATAACTCATAGTACTCAAATCATATGAAATTTTACACATCAAAGCACACATATTTAACACTTAAAACATTGATTCAAGATGTTATCATCATCACATTTCATTAAACTAATTCAAAATATAATAAAGTCATAATTCATGAATTTCACACATCAAATCACATACGTTTTAACAATCAACACAAGGCACAAAATTGAATCGAATAATAACGACCCAAAGAGTTTTGCACAAACTCTCTTCAAGGTTCAATTTACAAAACAATGAAGGAAAAGGAATAAGAAAAGGAAATAAGGTAAGGATCCCAATCTATCCTACACGCTTAAATACCCATATATGAACAATTCTCCCTTACCTCAAACTTGCAGTAAAGGTTGGAACTTTTGACATTGGAAGCTCTCTTCTCTCATACCTCTTGCTCTGCTAGGGCTCTCTCTCACTCTGCTGACAACTATTTCTCACAACAACAATCCTAACTCTAATTCTCCCCTCTATTTAATAAAACCCGAAATGATATCAATAATTCTACCCTTCAATTCTCACAAATTCCACCCTTTTTCTTAATTTTAATTTAAATTCTAATTTCTTTTCAAAAGCTTAATTTCTCATTATTTCTATTATTTAAATAAATAAACAATCTACTTAAATACTAGTTTACTACTAAACAAAAAATTCCCACATCTTATTCTACCTAAAATTCATCAACTTAAATAATTAAATTAAAAAAAACTCCAAAACTCACTTAATATAAAATATCAAAAATCAAGGTGTTACAACTCTCCCCCACTTAAAGAATTTATACCCTAATAAATTACTTAAAGGAAACAACTCTAAATAAGACTCTCTCTTCTGGTTCTGTAACTCCCATGTCACGCTAACCTCAACAAATCCTCACCTACTTATTTTAAACACACTTTTGCTAGTTAGCGGTTAGAAGAAAAAAAAGAAGTATCTACAGTGTTTCACACACATGTCGCACACTAGGGTACAAATAAGTTTACGACCCTAGGCCGAATGAACCGACCTACTTCGATACAACCTATGTAACACCCTAAACCCTAAACACATCATTTATAAAATACATAAAATTATTTTCTCTAAAACGGTGTTACATTTTCCCTGCATAAAACATCTTACTCAGAAATTGTCATATAACAATGAAATTCAAAAACATAAATTCAACTTTAAATGTCTCAAAATATAAATCACTTCATTTAAATAAAAGAGGTTCAATTAAACAACTCACAAAATAAAAATAGTAAAGGTAACTCATCCTAGTGTTAAACAACACAAGAAAACTCTAAAGTGATAACCATGAAGAAGGCCACTACACCATCCTCCAACTCAACATCAGCTAAGGATTCTTTACATGAGTATCCGTACCACCAAGGTAAAGAATAACATAGAAACAGATAGGGGGTAATAATACATTCATAAATGTCAATGGTGAATAAGACTGCTAGGATATCTCAACAATATCAATCATCAACCACGTAGATCATTCACAACAACAATCAATCTCAAATGTGGTTATGTATGCGATGTATTCATCTTCTCTACTCCAATGCATGTGGTATCAAATTTTTGGATATCAAAGTTATGTTTCTAATTAATTCCATCACCAGTCCCCTCTCTAACTAGGACTCGTCACAGGTCCCCTCTTTGAAGATGAGAAAAATACACAAGAAATGAGGGGTTGAATTGTGTCATCTATTTTTAATTTGCTTCTGAATAGAGTTCAGATTCTAAACTAGTTTTTAGATTCTGATTAATAAGTTACAACGGAATAATAGCATAAATAAATAAATAATAATAGAACATACAAAGATTTATCCTAGATCCTCCCAAACTGAGAGTAGTCCAGTCCCCTTACAGCACAAGAGATTTTTCACTATAATCAAATCATGATTACAATTTCTTATACAATAAGTATAAGACTTTACTTGATCAGACCCTCAGCCCAAGACTTCCTGCTTTAACCTTTATGTTCAATACTTCTTACTTAGACCCTTGGTCCATGACTTCCTGCTTGGATTCCATGAATCCAAGACTTCCTGCTTAAATCCCTCAGGTTCAAGACTTTTTCTTAAACCCAAGGTCTAAGACTTCCCTGCTTAAATCCCATAGATTCAAGACTTCTGCTTAAACCCTTTAGGTTCAAGACTTTCTTGCTTAAATCCTACGGATTTAAGACTTCTGCTTAGACCTACAGTCTAAGACTTTCTTGCTTAATAAACAACTGATCAAGACAAAAATTCTAAATCACATAGGAAGAGACTTACTTGGCTCAAGCTCACAATAAGAGACTTTGATGCTCAAGCAAATAGCAAGAGACTTTCTTTCTAAACTAATAAATAATTTGTTTAGAATAATAGATAACAAGGTGTACTTGATATTCAATTAAGGTACATGGTAAATAACCATAACAAAGATCACAACACTTAAGATTTCCAATATATTCAATGTTTAATAAATATTAAGGCTTTGTACAATTTACAACATAAAACAAAAACTATGCATACTCAATTGTGTTGCCATTGTTGATCCTGTTATTCTTCTATTCTGATAGAAGCGTGGGACGCTTTGTTTCTTCTTGGCTCTCTTTATTTATTTCATTTTTGTTGATTCTAGATTGAATCTTCAGCTACTTATATAGCAGTTGTAGAAGAATAGACGTTGGAAGAGATAACTTATACAAGTGTCTTTGTTACTTCATAGTACTAAGAGACGTTGAAGATAGATACACAAAAATATCTTTGAGAGTGTATATTCGTAAAGCATGTTAACTCTTCTTGAGCCATGTGAACACATACTCTAGCTGACAAACAGATTTGACATTGTAGCTTGCTTTCTAAAGTACGAATAACTTAGCTTAGTTCATGGTTCTGAAAGACCACCAAAACCTGATACATTCACTAGTGTAGAGACAATATATTTCTCTTCTAATTCAGATACATTCAACTTTAGAGTCTATGCAAACCTATATCATCATTCTTCACTTAATAAAGTGCATCAATTTTGAGCCATCAGAAGCCAATAACTTAGTTTCTCTCAAATACATTATTCTATCATATTCTGAATGATTTCTTCTTAAGCTTTAGAACCTGCATACTTAGAACATACATTAGATAACATCATTGTTTTTTCAACACTTTGTTATCATCAAAACCCAAAGGATATATGTCATGAACAAATCTTGTTCTAACAGAATCATCATTGGAGTGAAGTCTCAAACTCATTATTGATCCGCTCTTTTGAATAAGAATCTCGTCACTGGACTGAAGTTTGTACACCTATCTTTGATATACATAATGCATGAGTTCTAAAAACAATACAAGTCCAATACTCGCCGCAACCTCCAACTCCAACACACATCTCACGTTTCTCTCTGAACCAAAAACTCGTCACCGAACCGAAGTCCCGTACTCATCACTGATTCCCTCTCTAAACTAGTCACTTTTCACTAGATCGAAGTTCATACGTTGTCAATACAAAAACACAACAAATGGTTCCCCTTTGAACCAAACACCTCGACATAATTCAACATAATATATAAACATCACCATTATTAGGTCATTGCAATGATTCCTCTTTGAACCACACATCTCAACATAACTTAAAAATTTTCCTTTTCATGAGGCACGTAAAATAATTTCAACGTAATATTATAATTTATATAATTTCTCAACAATGCTCACAAACAAGGTAAAAATATAATCAACAATCATAAACATTCAACAAGGTTTACTCGGAACTCAACAGAGCTCGTAATTAAGAGTCATAAGCATACTTTAACCTTAACTCACTCTCCAACATAACTCTGAACATATCAAATGACTAAAAAGCTCATCTCATTTAATTCACACAACTCTAAACATATCAAACTCTGCTCTAAACATATCAAATAATTCAAAACTCCATTCACTTCATTCTTAAACTCAATTCTAAACACATCCACTTCTTATTTCACACAAGTATATCATCAAAATATTGGGCTTGTGTCCTAAAACATTAACAACTTAATTCACACAATGTCTTATTAAAACAATACCAAAATCATGTTTCCTGCTAGTCATACATTAGATTCGAATAATTAATTAAAATATCAAATACAGCCGGAATCAAGAAAATGAATATGTTTTGGAAAGTTTAGAATGTATATTATCATACTATTATTTTTATTATAATACTTACAATCTCAATCAATATAGTTTAATAAAGCAATAGGAACTGATGCAAACACTGAATAAAATGTTTACAACTAGTCATACCTCAAGTTTGAACAATCGTTTAAAATATCAAACAGAGTCTAAGTCAAGTAAATAAATATGTTTTGTAAATATTAGAGTGCCTATTTTCTTATAATATAAAGTTTACTCTTAAAGGACTTATGAAAATCAAGTTACGTGTTAAACAAGACAACTGACGTAGAACTTAAATTTGACTATGTGTCTGGTATAAAAACTAGATAACTTCTACTTTTGTAGTGCTCCTTGACCTTATTTCCCAATTCCAAAAGAAATATTATCACTTTAGCTTTCTAACGCAACGGACCGCACCTCAAATGGACTTACAAAACTCAAGTTACGCGTGAAATAAGACAGTCAATTGCTTTATATGTCTCTTTGTGATTTCTTGCACTTTTTTGATAAATTTCCACGAGAATTTCACCCCTAAAGCCAATTTCCTAAACCTAGACCTATCCCAATTTATTTTTTAATATGAATGATCGCACCTACTCATTTATATACAAGTTATAACTCAAAGTACTCAAATCATACGAAATTTTACACATCAAAGAACATAGATTTAATATTCAAAACACTGATTCAACATGTTATCATCATCACATTAGATCAAACTCATTCAAAATCTAAGACCATCGTAATTCATGAATTTCACACATCAAATCACATAACTTTTCACAATAAACACAAACGCATGAAATTGAATCAAACAATAACGACCCAAAGAGTTTTTCACAAACTCTTTTCAAGGTCCATTTTAAACAACAATGAAGGAAAAGGAAGAAGAAAAGAAAATAGGGTAAGGATCCCTCTCTTTATCCCACATGTTTAAACATCCATAGATGAACAATTCCCTCTTTACCTTAAACTTGCAGCTAAGGTTGAAACTTTTAACAATTGAAGCTCTCTTAATTCCTACATCTTGCTCTGTTAGGGCTCTTTCTGACTCTTCTGACAACTATTTCTCCCAACAACAACCCTAACTCTAATTCCCCCTATTAATAAAACCCTACTAATTTTAATAATTCTCCAACTCTCCTCAATTCTCACCAATTCCACCATTTTCCTTAATTTTAATTTAAAATGTCATTATTTCTATTATTTTATAAATGAAAATCTAATTAAATTCTAGTTTACTACTAAACATAAATTCTCACTTCTATACTAATTCTACCCAAAATTCATCAGCATAAATAATTAAATTAAAACCACTCCAAAACTCACTTAAAAATAAAATATCAAAAGTTGAGGCATTACACTTCACACCCATGACATTGTATTCACTTTACTTTGTTCATCTTGTCTCCTTCTTTGTTTCTGCAATGAGAGTTGAAGCCTCTTGAGTTGTCAGGAATGTCTTTAACATTTGTCATGACATTTTTCCTAGATCGCTTGTCAAGTATTCTCATCACTTTGCCAAACCTTTTTGCAAGTAATGCAATAAAGTTGGACATGTTTTCATCAGTGTTCTCTACTTTTTTCTCTTTGTTATCTTCCACATCACCTTTAAAGTAACACCTTTTCTCTTCTTCTCATCTTTATAATTGATTTCCATTTCAAACTTTAGTAATGAGCTAATCAATTCATGCACTTTGATCGAACTGATGTCTTTAACTTCTTGCATAGTGTTAACTTTCATGTCAAAATTCTTTGGAAAAGATTTGAGAACTTTTCTGGCTAGGTTTTCTTCAAACATTTATTACAAAGAGCAAACGAGTTGTTTACTATGTCATAAAAATGAACATAGAAATCAACTATGGTTTCATATTCTTTCATTCTCAAGTTCTAAAACTTGGTGGTGAGAAGATAAAGTCTTGACATGCAAACTTTTGAGGTGCCTTCATGTGCAACCTTGAGAATCTCCCAAACTTCTTTGGCTTCAGTACATGTGTTAATGAGAAAAAATACATTTTTACCTACACCATTGAATATAGCGTCGAGAGCACGAGAATTGCCATGAGAATCATCATCTTCCTATTTGAAGCAATTTACTTATTGCTTTAGAGACTGAGTACCATCTGTAACACCCTTTTTTACCCCACAATTTTAATGGCAAAATATTCACATTTATCAGAGTAAAATATTAAACTAAAAAATAATCACCTCAAAGGGCATACAATTTGCAATAAATCGAATATAGGTCAAGGCTCCGTAAACAACGGGTTTTTCCCAAAAGTTATCAAAAATTGCTCAAAAGGCAGCGGAACTCAAAAAGGCATAATCCAAAGTTTTCCTTGTACGAAAACATAATCAAAATAACAAAAATCCAATAAAACATGGTTTAACTCAAAGACCCCAATCCGATGTTACACTATCAGAGCAAGTCCCTCTAAGTTAACCAAAATGGCCAACAACTCAAAATTCCAACAAGATCCTCGACGACATCTACGACTAAACCTGGTTATCTCCACGTTACCCACGTGGAGGCAACATTCAAACAAGCAGGGTGAGTAACACGATTCATAATAAACAATATAGGAAATCAATATATAACACATCGTCATTTTCATATTATGCATCATCATATTCATCAATGGGCATCAAAGGCCATAACATCATAAATTACACCAAAATGTCACATAAATGCAAATGCAACAAACTCATGCATGTGGTACCAATCACCACAGCTCAATGGACGCAGGGCCATCAACCCTCCATAGATACCCATCAATAGGATCGATTCCATACAGAAATGAAGCACATCAAAATACCTCACATCCGCACAATAGGACTGGAGCCAAAGAAATAAAGGTTCTGAACCGACGTCCAGATGCACATGAATGCATGATGCACACGTCAAAAATCATCCTTATAATAACATCATAGGTGCATCATCATTCATCAAAACCATCATCATATATCACGTCATCATAGAATCATCAAAACTCATAGAATCATCAAAACTCATGGAATCATCATCATAACTCATCATCATTACATCATAGGAATCACCATATAATCATGTACAAATTCTTCAAATCTTGATACATCTTTGTGGCACCAGGATGAATACTTAACCCGCTTCTGTGACCTTCCTCAAGAATGCTCTTCTTGATTTCTGGCATATCGGGAACACACACTCTATCTCTGAACCTCATCACACCATTCTCATCGATCCGAATATCACCCCCATTACCTTGATCAATTAACGTGAGACGATCCACCAAACTCAAATCAGATTTTTGACCTTCTCTGATTTGTTGGAGAATACAACTAGTCAACTTCAGCATACCCAACTTCACACTGTTAGGAGTCTCTTCACAAACCAAACTCATATCTCTGAATTGCTCAATCAGTCCTAACTCTCGAACCATAAGCATCGACATATGTAAGGACTTCCTACTTAACGCATCAGCCACAACATTAGCCTTACCAGGATGGTAACTCAATTCAAAATCATAATCCTTCAGAAGTTTAAGCCATCTTCTCTGTCTCATCTTCAACTCTTTCTGATCAAACAAATACTTCAGGCTCTTGTGATCACTGAACACTTTGAGCCTAAACCCAAAAAGATAATGTCTCCAAACTTTCAACACAAACACCACTGCGGCCAACTTTAAATCATGCGTAAGATAATTTTTTTCATGTACCTTCAGTTGTCTGGAAGCATAAGCAACGACCTGACCATTCTGCATCTGTGCGTCACCAAGTCCCATCTTCGATGCATCATAATACACTACAAAAGACTCACTTGGATTTGGAAAAATCAACACTAGAGCAGTCGTCAACTTCTTCTTGAGTTCTACAAAACTCTTGTCACAAGAAATATCTCAGACATATGCTTAACCCTTTTGAGTCAATGGCAGTGCCATATTTGAAAAGCCTTCTATAAACCTGCGATAATAACCAGCCAATCTAAGGAAACTTCAAATCTCAGTAGCAGATTTGGGAGTCTCCCACTGCAACACAACATCAACTTTCGACGAATCAACAACAATTCCTCCACTAGAAATCACATGGCCAAGGAAACTCACTTCCTTCAACCAAAAATCATACTCGGACAACTTGGCATAAAGTTTCTGGTCCTTCAAAGCCTGCAATACCACACATGCTCTTCCTCAGACTTAGAATATATCAAGATATCGTCAATGAACACTACGACAAACTGATCCAAATAAGGATGAAAAATCCTATTCATATACTCCATGAATACACTAGGTGCATTAGATACACCAAACGGCATCACAATATATTCATAGTGTCCATACCTCGTCCTAAAAGCTGTATTCGAAATATCATTAGGCTTGACGCAAATCTGATGATAACCAGACCTCAAATCAATATTGCTTAACACACAAGCGCCCACCAATTGATCCATCAAATTATCAATCCCTGGAAGTGGATACTTATTCTTGATTGTTACTTTATTCAACTACCGATAATCCACACACAATTTCATGCAACCATCTTTCTTCTTCACCAACAACACAGGAGCACCCCACAGAGGAATACTCGGTCTATTAAACTTCTTCTCAAGCAGCTCTTCCAACTGTTTCTTCAATTCCCCTAACTGAGATGCAGACATCCGATAAGAAGCCACCGACACAGGACTAGTGCCCGATATCACATCAATAGTAAAATCTACCTCACGCTCAGGAGGTAAGTCACTCACGTCGTCTGGAAACACTTCTGGAAATTCCCGAACTACTGGTAGCTCCACGCTCACTGCTTCACAATCGACATGAAGTGATGCAAACAATGAAAACATCTGAGCCTCATCTTCTAAGAGTTCTTCTACTTACTTAGCAAATACAACATCAACTTTCCACAATCACCCAACTCTATGAACCTCACGGTCTTGCTATAGTAATCGATATGAACATAGTCTTACTCCAACCAGTTCATTCCAATAATAACATCAATTTGATGCAAAGGTAGACAGACCAAGTCCATTGTAAAATTCTTATCATAAATGGTCAAAGGGCAGCTCAAACAGACTAAAGCAGTAGTCATAGAACCATTAGTCGGGGTATCGATAACCATACTCCAAACCATAGAAGATAATTTCAAATTTAACCTCTTAGTACATTCAAGAGAAATAAACGAATTAGTAGCACCAATATCAATCATAACAATCAATTCAACATCATTAATAAAGCATGTACCTCTGATCAAGTTATCTTTCTTGGGTTCTTCCACACCGCTCAAAGCAAACACTCTTCCATTCGTCTGAGCAGCAGTAGCAATCTTCTTTGGCTGCTGGCACTAGGTACTTATATGACCCTTCTCTCCACAGTTGAAGCAAGCCGGAGCTTCATCTTTACAGTCAGTATCTCTATGACCTCTCTTGCCACAATGATGACATCTCAGCGCCGTACAAAACTTCAGCATAGTGACCTTTCTCGCCACACTGATAACACTTACCTAGAGCAGTAGCCACTCCCCCACTTGAATTTTTCCCATCTGAAGCCTTCTGCTTCCCTTTATCACCAGAAGTCACATACGATTTTCCTATATACTGCCCTTTCTCTTTCTTCTCACTCAGCGGCTTATAGTGAGTAGATCAAGCTCGGCTATCCTCATCATAATTTCTGCTCTTGTCCACCAGTTCTGCTCGGTTGAACTTGAGACACTTTAACATCTTTGCGTCAGTATGATTGTAAGCGGATAAAACATTACTAAAGACTCAAACTTTGCCGCATACTCAGCCACAGTCATATTCCCTTGTTTCAGCTCAAGTAATTCCACCTCTTTCTTTCCCCGAACATCTTCAGAAAAATACTTCCTCAAAAATTCTTCCTTAAACACAGCCCAAGTTATTGCAATGCCAACTGATTGGTGGTTTTTACATGTCATTTTACTGTTTGTTTATGTTAATCACTTGTTATATCTTGTCACATTTTATTTGTTTTTATTGCATTTTACACGTTGGTTTGGTGTTTTCACTATTTCTAGGTTCAGGTAAGCAATAAAGGAGAATTGGAGCAAAAACCGGGGGAAAACAACAAGAATTCGGAAGCGCTTTAGAGTGGACCAGGAGCCTGACACGGCCGCCCGTGTCACCTGACACGACCCGTGTCAGGATGTGCTCAAAAAAGCCAATTTTGGTGGAAACCAGGGACCTGACACGGTCGCCCGTGTAACGTGACATGACCCGTGTTAGGACACCTAGGACTTAGAAAAATCACGTGAAAATTATATCAGAAAGCCAACACAGCCGCCCGTGTTGCCTGACACAGCTCGTGTCAGGATGTGCTCAGAAAAGCGAATTTTGGTGGAAACCAGGGAACTGACACGGCCTCCCGTGTCACGTGACACGGCCCGTGTCAGGATACCTGGGACTTGGAAAAATCACGTGTAAATTATATCAGAAATCCAACACGGCCGCCCGTGTTTCCTGACACGACCCGTGTTGGTTAAAACGCCTCATTCCCTATTTTTCTTGTATTTTTGACACTTGTGATCCCTGAGGGTATTTTGGGCATTTCCCTGGTACTGAGTTTGAATTGAGACAATTTGATACATGTTTTGAGAAAAGAGAAGGGACTTTTGGACAGAAAAGAAATTCACGAGAAAGATTGGAGCGATCAATGTGTTGGGAAACTGAAGGTCCTCATGAGCGGAAGTGATTCAAGATCAAAGCAACCGATTATCTTGTAATGTTTAATCTTATTGTTGATTTTATCTGTATTATTATAAGTAGCTAAACCCCCCAATGCTAGGGGGTGTCCCTGAATTGACTCTGTAATAACCTTGTTTCCTTTGAATAATGGATTCCACTACTTTTTAATCATCGTTGTTATTGTATAATTTTCTTATGGCTTTTCTTATTTGACAAATAAGGATTTGTTTTACAATTAACCTTTGGTTTGGAAAAACGATCGTTAACGCATTTATACGATAATACTATAGTAGATATTGCCTAGGAATGGGGATACCCTATAGTAACCGTAATGTTTTAGATCAAATATATTACTTGGGATTGTTCCTATACCTCCAAGGAATTTGGGCATAGGAAGAATACCAAAGGGTTTTCTGATAAAGAATTAGAGTCAACTAATCTTTAAAACCGGTAACGATTGAATTGAGCAATGATTTCTGAAAACTAAGGATTAAGGCTATTACAAGGCTTTTCATACACCCTACCCTAGCATGCTTCTCTTAACTGTCTAAAACCTGTATTTTACCGCTTTTGCCTTTTGTCTTGATAATTCTAAAGAAACAAACCAAAACCCCTATGACTTTTTGTTCAATTGCATTATTATAGAACTTGTGTTCATACGCAGTCCGCGAGATCGATATTCGGGGAATTTCCCCTTCTTACTACATCGGTACAATTAGTACACTTGCTAATTTATCGGTCAAGTTTTTGTCGCCGTTGCCGGGGACTGCCAGAATATAAGTTTGATTCTAATTCAATTGAAATTTTGTTGCTCTGCAACCAAAATTTTATTTTCAGTTTTTATCTTTAATTTTTATTATTATTATTTTATTACTACTAATCAGCGTCTAACATTTTCATGCGAGGAGATCCCTCTGCTAATTTTTCTTTGGATGCGGAAATTGAAAGGACTCTACACGAAAGACGTAGACAAGCTAGACTATTGGCTTCAGAAGAAGAAAGGGTTTTAGTTCATTTAGATTCAAGTTCGGAATCAGAGAGAGACACTGAAGCCATGGCGGATCCCCCACCAACAGAGAGACTTCTTGGAAACTACGGAGGGGCCAATGTCAACCAAACCGGATGACCATCATAAATCAACCGGTGAATGTGGCACACTTTTAGCTACATCCTTCCACCATTGTCCAGTTGGAGAGCAAGCCTTTCTATAGAAGAATTAACGAAGATGCAAACAAGCATCTACAGAGATTCTTAAAGACTACCACATCTTTGAAGATAGAAGGCCATTCCGAAGAGGCCAAGAGACTTGTTATGTTTCCGTTCACACTGACTGATGATGCGAAAGAATGGTTCTATTCACTTCCAGCTGGGAGTATCACCACATGGCGAGAGATGGAAACTGCATTCCTTAACGAGCATTTCCCTACTTCAGTGTTTATTCGAAAAAGATACGACATTGTCAGTTTCAAACAAAAAGAAGGGGAATCTCTAGGAGATGCATATAAGAGGTTTAAGAGGTGTCTGACGGCATGTCCTACTCATAACATGGATGCCACTGAGCAGATGCAGAACTTTGTGAATGGTTTACGAATCAAGATAAAATAGCTTATAGACACTGCTGCCGGTGGCTCAACTAATTTCTCAACAGCCACTGGTATCAAGAGGATCATAGAAGCAATTGCCGCCAATGAGCATCTTGAGTTGTATGATCGCACTGTGAACCAACCAGAGGGTAAGATTGATTTGAAGCTAGCGGATCAAGTTGTGAACATGGAAGAGCAAATCAAAGCTGAAGTGGAAACAAGGCTTAAGGGAATGAATGTGGGTGCTGAAACGGTAGCTCAAGTTGAACTTGTCCAGGTTGTGATTTGTGAGATATGTAGTGGACCACACTTTACCATGCATTGTGTGGCAACTCAAGAGCAGGTTGAAAAAATTAATATGTTGAGGCAGAACAATCCTTATGCCAACACATACAATCCAGGTTGGAAAAATCAGCAACAATATCAACAAGCTCCTCAAAAAGCAGAATGGGAGTTAGCTATTGAAAGAATGGAAGCTCATAGTATCCAATTCCAAGAAGAGACCCGTAATGTTCAAAGGAATAACACAGCTTCCATCAAAAATCTTGAGTCGCAAATGGGATAGATAGGCCAACACCTCTCAACACATGCTCAAGGAACCCTCCCGAGTGCGACAGTACCAAATCCGAAAAATCAAGAGAGTATTAATGTTGTCACAACAAGAAATCAGAAAATGATAGAAGACGAGGAAACAAAGGATGATGAATGCGTAGAGATGGAACTTGAGCAAAGAGAAAAAGTGAAAGAACCAGAAGAAGCTGTACTATCTGATAAACCAACTGGGGAGAAAAAGAAAGAGGAGGGTAAACCAAAAATCAAACTACCGTTCCCTCAATGAGTTACAAAGAAGGATCAGAAAGAGAAAGACTTTGGAAGGTTCAGTGCAATGTTCAACAAATTGGAAATCAACATGCTGTTCTTTAAAGCACTCGAGCAAATGCCTTTGTACAAGAAATTCATGAAAGAGTTTATAGGTAAAAAGAGATCAATGGGTGAAGAACCGAAAACCACAACTAAGCAATGTAAGGAAATATCACAAGAAAAGAGAATCCCCATCAAGAAAAAGGACCCTGGACCAGTTGTAATCCCTTGTACTATAAAAGATCGAACTTTTGAGAAAGTCTTAATTGATTCAGGTGCTAGTGTGAGTCTCATGCCGTTATCGATCTTCAAAAAATTAGATATTGGAAAAGTGAGCGATACGGGAACAAGCTTGAAGTTTTCCGACCACATAACTATGATGACATATGGGCTAGCAGAGGATGTTCTGGTGACGATCGATAAATTCACCTTCCCAATTGAATTTCAAATCATGGATATTCCAGAAGATGAAGAGACTTCGGTCATACTTGGTCGACCGTTCTTGCTTACTAGTCGGTGCAATATTGATGTGGAAACAAGTACGATCACTTTGAAATATTTTGATGACAAAATCACTTTATAGGCTATGGAGGTTAAGAAAGGTAAGGAGAAAGAAGTTAAAACTTCAGTTGGGAAGATCAACACAACTAAGAAGGGAGAACGATCAAAACCACTTCAAGTTGGACATATCTCTGAACCTAACAAAACTTCTGTGGTGAAGAAGTCAACCAATAAAGTTTGGAAGCTAAAGTACCCCCCATAATAATGGGGAGTCGACCGTCGAGCCATGCGACGTTAAACAAAGTGATGCGTTGGAGGCAACCCACGAATTTTTAGATATTATGTTCTTCTGTTGGTGGTTATTGTTTTTGCAGAAATAAATGAGAGTTTGCAAGGGAAAACGTGGAAGCAGCAAAAAGGTGCTACATTATCTGTTGACCCCTCTGTGAGGATCTCTGTGAGTTCACCTCTCTTTCTCTTATTCTTGAACATTGAGACAATGTTCATTTCAAGTTTGGGGGAGGTTTTACCGTTTTGAATTGTCAATTTAAATACCTTTTTATTTTAAGTTTGGTAAAAATCACGTCAAATTCGCCCCTACGAAGACCATAAATTTTTTCTTGTTATTGGTATGTGCGTAAGGTAGTCAAGAAAGTATTTAGAGTTCAAGGGAAGAGGAGTTTGAACTAAGGAACTTGGGAAAAGTTGGAAATTGAGGTATAAATTGAACACCCTAGGTTCCCCGAAGTAAGGAAACGAGTCCAACGTGTAGATTTTTTCCATAGTAGTTGGATTTGAGAAGTATTCCCCGATTAGTTCATTGTGATAGTACGACATGATTGGAATAATTGTATATATTGATTTTGAGAATGACTTGCGGCACCAAAAATAAATTTGAATAATGACGGTAAAGACAACCTGTCCTTCTAAGTTGGGTAACCCTCACCCGGTTATTTAGCCTAACGGTGGTTGAATCTCTATAGTCTTCCCAAAGTGAACTTATAAACGCCTGTGAGCGAGAAAAAGAATGAAGGTGCCACGGAAAAAGTCTCGAGAAAAATTTTACATGCCTTAATCTAATTATCTGAATGAAAGGGGTAGAAAATCGAAGAAAATACTTAAGCCCAAAGCATAGTTGGAGAGGTGGCCGAAAGGGGGATTTAGGTTCGTGGTTTTACTGAGGTGTGTGTTTAAGTAATGCCTTCATTGACGGATGAGTACCGAGAGAGCTGGTTTGAGCCGATCAGAACTAAGACTCACATATGAGTATCGACACGCTTTACGTCCTGAGCCTTTCACTTGATGAGCTGTCTGATTTGAAAGTTTTTATCCAAGCTTTTTGCTTAAGGACAAGCAATGGTTTAAGTTTGGGGGAGTTTGATCGGTGGTTTTTACATGTGATTTTACCGTTTGTTTCTATTAATCATTTGTTATATCTTGTCGCATTTTATTTGTTTTTATTGCATTTTACACGTTGGTTTGGTGTTTTCACTATTTCTAGGTTCAGGTAAGCAATAAAGGAGAATCGGAACAAAAACCGGGGGAAAACAACAAGAATTCGGAAGCGCTTTGGAGTGGACCAGGAGCCTGACACGGCCGCCTGTGTCACCTGACACAACTCGTGTCAGGATGTGCTTAGAAAAGCGAATTTTGGTGGAAACCAGGGAACTGACACGGCCTCCCGTGTCACGTGACACGGCCCGTGTCAGGATGCCTGGGACTTGGAAAAATCACGTGTAAATTATATCAGAAATCCAACACGGCCACCCGTGTTTCCTGACACGACCCGTGTTGGTTAAAACGCCTCATTCCCTATTTTTCTTGTATTTTTGACACTTGTTATCCCTGAGGGTATTTTGGGAATTTCTCTGGTACTGAGTTTGAATTGAGACTATTTGGTACGTGTTTTGAGAAAAGAGAAGGGACTTTTGGACATAATAGAAACTCACGAGAAAGATTGGAGCAATCAAGGTGTTGGGAAATTGAAGGTCCTCATGAGCGGAAGCGATTGAAGATCAAAGCAACTGATTATCTTGTAATGTTTAATCTTATTGTTGATTTTATCTGTATTATTATGAATATATAAACCCCCCAATGCTAGGGGGTGTCCCTGAATTGACTCTGTAATAACCTTGTTTCCTTTGAATAATGGATTTCACTCCTTTCTAATCATCGTTGTTATTGTATAATTTTCTTATGGCTTTTCTTATTTGACAAATAAGTATTTGTTTTACGGTTAACCTTAGGTTTGGAAAAACGATCGTTAACGCGTTTATACGATAATACTATAGTAGATATTGCCTAGGAATGGGGATACCCTATAGTAACCGTAATGTTTTAGATCAAATATATTGCTTGGGATTGTTCCTATACCGCCAAAGAGTTGGGGCATAGGAAGAATACCAAAGGGTTTTCTGCTAAGGAATTAGAGTCAACTAATCTTTAAAACCAATAACGATTGAATTGAGCAGTAATTTCTGAAAACTAAGGATTAAGGCTATTACAAGGCTTTTCATACACCCTACCCTAGCATGCTTCTCATAACTGTCTAAAACCTGTATTTTACCGCTTTTTCCTTTTGGCTTGATAATTCTAAAGAAACAAACCAAAACCCCTATGACTTTTTGTTCAATTGCATTATTATAGAACTTGTGTTCATACGCAGTCCGCGAGATCGATATTTGGGGAATTTCCCCTTATTACTACATCGTACAATTAGTACACTTGCTAATTTACCAATCACCAACACCTCATAATCTCGGACGGGTGTTATCCCACTAGTCCTCAGTTTCCTCTGCTAGCATATGCGTACTAAACTGCACCTGCTGAGCATCAGTGCACGCCATAACTCGGAAAATCTTCTCAATCACTTTCTGCCACTTCTACGCACCATCAGGGTCATGAGTGCCCACAAAAGTCGGCGGATTGTTCCTCTGGAACTTCCCCACAGCATGAAACTCATCTGGAGGTCCACCATTCTGGGTCATCACTTGGGCAAGTGATTCCAGCGCATCAACAATAGCACGATCATTTCTTCCAACCATCTGCAACCACCAACAGGGTTAGAAGAAACAACTCATCTAATAGTGTTCTCACATTATTGATCGACAGGAGACTAACAACATAAAAACTTGGTCGGACGAACCGACCTGCTCTTTTACCACTAATGTAACACCCTTTTCTACCCCACAATTTCAATGGCAAAATAGTCACATTTATCAGAGTAAAATATTAAACTAAAAAATAATCACCTCAAAGGGCGTACATTTCCCAATAAATCAAATATAGGTCAAGGCTCCCAATAAAACAAATATGGACTCTGGGCCATCAACTCTCCATAGATCCCCATCAATAGGATCGATTCCATACAGAAACGGAGCACATCAAAATACCTCACATCCGCACAATAGGACTGAAGCCAAAGAAATAAAAGTTCTGAACCGACGTCCGGATGCACATGAATGCATGATGCACACGTCAATAATCATCCTTATAATAACATCATAGGTGCATCATCATTCATCAAAATCATCATAATATATCACGTCATCATAGAACCACCAAAACTCATAGAATCATCAAAACTCATGGAATCATCATCATATCTCATCATCATTACATCATAGGAATCATCATATAATCATGTACTAATCACATAGAAATCACAATCATACTCATATTAATTCGGAAAAGAAATCACAGCATCAAAACATCAAGGCATCACTACACAAAAATCATAATTCACGAAACTCTGCTACATTCTCTAGCAAGTTCGATGTGCGAGTCTGGGGCGAGTTTATTCGTTGTGCGAAGGATTCTTCACTGTGCGAGTCTGGGCGAGTTTATTTGTTGTTCCAAGGATTCTTCGCTGTGTGAACACGCAATTACAGCAAAACGATGTTACGCACCAGAACCAAAACCAACCCAAAAGTCCACACGATTCACTTCCCCAATAACCCAAAAACATCCTAAATCATTCTAAGATATTACGATAATAAAGGCACAAAATCTACGACTTATCAGGCCAATCCCGTATCATATTCATGCTCTAATTCCCATAATTTCCTTACAACTACACCACAGTCATTAGAGTTTCTCACAATCTAATTACCCTACAGGGTTGAAGCCTCAACAACAGATTTTGGCCATGAAGGCCTACCTTCCCTCAAACCCAAATCGACCTCAAATATATTAGGCCATCAGTTCAAATCCCTATACGGTTAAAACCTCAATAATAGAATTTGGCCACGAAGGCCTAATTCCCTCTATATCAAAATCAACCTTAAACCCTTTAAACCCTTAAATCGGCTTTAAACACATTGAAATCACACATTGAAAACAATGAAGGCAATACTCTTCATACCTTAATTGGCGACACTAAGCCTTCTCCTTGATTCTCAAAAAATATTGCGAAGCTTTTGCCTCAATCCTCTTCCTCATAGATATGGCCTCTATTTCTTCTCTTTTCACGGTCTAACAAGAATGAATTCTAATTCCTTCAAAAATCCTTTTTTGTTAAACCTAACTTTGGGCCTATAAATTGGGCGTTTCCAATATTACCCTCACTAACTCCTGCTTAACTGTACAATTTGCCCTTAGTTAACTTATATTTATTTAAATTAATAATAATACCAATATATTCATATTATATACTATTATTTAAATAAATAACCCAAAATCCATAATTCTCAATATTTCACACCAACCACCGAAAATCACCAAAAATACGAATATTCATATTTAAATAAATTAAATAAATATTCCAATAAATTTGGGGTGTTACACCATCTTGTGCAATGACCATCAGGTGTTTCCATCCTTTGATGAATGCCTTCCATGTTTTTTTTTGTTTTCACCACCAATATCCACCCTATTGGACCGACTAATCTAGTTTAGGGGCAATTCCCTTATCAAGTGGTTCTAACCCCCCTCCGAATTGCAGTTGCAGGGGATCAAACTGTGGTCCTTCCTACCAAGTCTAACATAAATTAACACTGGACCAACTAACGATTGGTGTCTTCCAGGTGTTAATGTCCATGGATTTGATAAAAGAAATCACGTGAGCTTTCCAATAGTCATAATTTCTGCCATCAATAATAGGTGTGCAGTTAACAGATCCTTCTTCTTTACCGTTATCCATTTGAACAGAAATTTGAGATTCCCCATAACTCAACCAACCAGAACAAGGTTCCTGTTCTGATGCCAATTGAAATTTTGTTCTCCTACTGAAAAAAAGTGTCAAACATAGTGTTCCAAATAATGTGTATGATAAGATTAAGGCATTAGAGATAAAATTAAGATAAAGTAAATAAGACACAAGGAATTGGTAACCCAGTTCGGTGCAATGTCACCTATGTCTAGATGACATTAACCCAAGAAAAGAAATCCATTCTTAATAGTAAAAGTACAAATTATTATAAGATGAGCTCATATATTCAATAACTTTTTTCTTAATACTACCTATGATTTTATGTTTAGGACTCACCCTAAGTATGATAGCTCTTTCATTTTCTCTCAACCATTATCCCTAATGTTGAATAAATATAACAAAAAAAAATTTGAATGATGAAAGTATTACAACTCAACTAAAACAAACTATATTGCTTTGCATAGGATGATTCAAATGAATAGAGTTTCACAAAGTAATACACATGAAAACACAAAGACTCAACAACTAAAATACACCTTGCAATATCTCTCAAAGTCTGAGTCTTCTCTATGGAGAGCTTCTCATTAAAGAAAAATATTGAGTTTCATTTGACGTTAGGGTTTTAGAATGCTTGCGGCTGAAGAAACACCATAAAAAGCACAACATGAAAATGTGATTAAATTTGATTTGCAATCAATCTGATTTGGCCTTAATAATTGATCATTAGAGGATTCTTTCCTAAATCTTAAAATCACATTAACAATCTCCCTTTAAGGGAAAAAATCAGGCGTGGGATACTACTACTGTGCAACTGGCTTCTAAGGCATAATGCTCCACAATATGTGGGACATCTTGTTCCACATCTTTGCCTTTTGTTTTGAAAGCATAGAAACCAAATATATATATATAGACACACACACACACACACACACACACACACACACACACACACACACAAATATATATATATATATATATATATATATATATATATATATATATATATATATATATATATATATATATATATATATATATATATATATATATATATATATATATATATATATATATATATATATATATATATATATATATATATATATATATATATATATATATATATATATATATATATATATATATATATATATATATATATATATATATATATATATATATATATATATATATATATATATATATATAATAAATATAATGGGGGCATATCAAGTGAGAGGGATTTTAAAATGAGAGATGAGAGGAACAAACAACAACCATTAGATCATAATTAAACTTATTTATTAATGTGACTATTAATTTATCTCATTATTTTGATCTAATGGTTGTTGTTTGTTACTCTCATCTCTCATTTAAAATCACTCTCATTTGATATGCTCTCTCTCTCTCTCTCTCTCTCTCTCTCTCTCTCTCTCTCTCTCTCTCTCTCTCTCTCTCTCTCTCTCTATATATATATATATATATATATATATATATATATATATATATATATATATATATATATATATATATATATATATATATATATATATATATATATATATATATATATATATATATATATATATATATATATATATATATATATATATATATATATATATATATATATATATATATATATATATATATATATATATATATAATGGAGGCATATCAAGTGAGAGAGATTTTAAAATGAGAGATGAGAGGAACAAACAACAATCATTAGATCATAATTAAACTTATTTATTAATGTGAAGAAAAAGACATGTTCCTTATAAGTTAGATGCTCCTCACCCGAGCACTTAGCCTAACGGTACAAACTCTTTAAGTTCAATTGATGCTTAAGCATATTTGCAGAGAAAAAATGAAATAGCATCGAGATCATAGTCACTGACAGGTTTACTTGCCATGAATGTGTATGGATAACGGGCTTAATGTGATTGCACTATAATGAAATGGGGTGAAAGAGAGCATGAGATATAGGTTGAGTTATAATGGCATGATTCCGATTGGTTTGCATAAGTAGGGAGTTTTTGAAATTGTGTCGTTACGGTATCCTTGGTATTGATATTTAGTACCTATCGATCTAACATTAGCCTAGCAGCCACGTATGATTAGAGTCTCACTGTGTCTTTGTTTCAAATTATATTTATTTCTTTTTAACGTGTTGGCTGATTGCTTGAGGACAAGCAATGGTTTAAGTGTGGGGGTTGTTGATAACGCGAAATCATATCGTTTATTTGGCTTGATTTACATGCATTTATTTGTGACTATTATTAATTTATCTTGATTTATGTTCTATTATGTGATTAATTTACTTCGTTTTGCAGATTGGGGAGAATTTGGATTAAAGAAAGAAAAGAAGAAGAAATGGAAGGAAAAGAGAGAAGAAAAACAGAAAATACGGATTTTGCTGACATGACGGTCGTCACAGGTCCATTACGACCGTCATGTGTATGACGACCGTCACATTTCCTGACGACCGTCACGCAGACAAAATATCAGTACGTTCAAATCAGAAGCAGCCACGATCAATCTCAACTTAATTTCTTCCTACACTTTCTCCACTCACTGCCCACTACTGGAAGTTACTCCCACTCCCTCCATAACTCACCCATGATCTCTGGAAGTTGAAGAGTGAATTATCTCCTATAAATAGGCCTTAGATTCACAGTTTTAGGAGAGCCTTCGATGTATCGAAGTGCTGCCAAAATTCCCATTGAAGCCAAATTTACTTTCCTGCATTATTTTCCATTTCTTTTCCTTTTATTTCATTTGTATCGCTTTATTTGTTCCTGTACCTTTTAATTCTCGCCAAAGTAGAATCCTGCCGACATTGTGGAGGACTACTCAAGGATTCGAGATCAGTACGATTTACAGGTTTTTATCAATTGGATTATTATTTTATTTCTGTCAGTATGCATGTTATATTATTCTGCTGCCATTGTTTATTTATGTTTGCATTAATTATCATGTCTAGCTAAATTAGTTTTATCGGTATGTAACCGAATTAGTAGGACAAGATTTAATAGTAACTGGTACCTTCCCTTTTTACAAACAACCTTTCTGGCCGTAGTTTTTAATCTTAATTTCTAAATAAACCTTCGTCGCGACAGCGAGAAATTATTTACCGTAGTTTCGCCACGACAGTGGGAAATTCATAAAGGTACGAACCAACAAGCGACAGATGAGGCTAGGACCAGATAGTAAAAACTAGGCATTCGTTTTAAAAACAGCGACAGCGCTTTAAAAGGGATTAGAACGTAATGGTTTTCAAAAAGTAATTTTAACCCCGAACGGGATAGCGACAGCATACGTTCCGCCTTAGAGTTGCGACTAACATCAACAACCATCGTGAGAAAATGGTCTTTAAACCTTTATTTTCTTCTTAAAAGTGTTTACAAAGAGTAGAAAGCACCGGTGACCTGTCGAATCCCCGATAACTAAGTCCTTGCATACCGATATCCCTTTACCGCTTTTTCTTTAAACCAATTATCTTTATTTCCTTTGCATTTAATTTCATTCGCATTCAACTTTCCTAATCCCATTTGCCTTAGCTTTACGCCGTAATAATAGATAACGATAGATTGACATTGGTCTCTGTGGGTTCGACAATCTTTTATATTACTTCGATATTTCCGTGCACTTGCGGACGCATCTGTTGTTAACCTACCATTATGCTCGAGACACATCTTTCCCATACTTCTTTATATCGTGTGACCATTCTCAAAGGGAGGCGGCATATTTGACATAAAGGGTGACATATCATGTTCCTTGTCTCCGCATCGCTTCATGCGGACCCCTTTTGGGATATGATTAGACACAATGCTTGAAGCATAAAGGCTTGTAAGTGGTGGATTTATTTAGGTTATCTTCCTTTATTTTAACACCCTAGAAGGCCCTCAAAATGAATGATTCCATTATGGGATTCTCTGAGTAAACTTTAGTTGAGTCCTTTACAAGATACTTTAGATGAATACCTCAGACGAGAGTTTGGTTGAGTTCATCATGTAATACATTAGTTGAATCTATCGGGCAAAACTTTAGTTGACTCCCTAAAGTGAGACCTTAGTTGAGTACCTCTGGTGAGAATTTAGGTTCTTTATGGGGATAAATTTTGTGTTACTCCCTAGCATTTATATAGTCATTTTCAAGGCGGAAAGAATCTTCTAGTAAAAGCCAAACATTTATATTGCCCTTTTTGAGGAGGCAATGATATTTTAGTGGAAGTTCAACATTTATATTACCCTTTTCAAGGAGGAAAGGATATTCTAGTAGAAGTCCAACATTTATATTTCCCTTTTTAAGCCAGGATCTTTCTATGGAAGTCCATCATTTGTATTACCCCTTTGATGATGGCAAGGATCTTGCATTGGAAGTTCAACAACTAAACTTCCCTTTTCAAGGAGACAAGGATCTTCCAATGAAAGTCCAATATTTATATTTTTAGCAGAGCCTAGATAATGTGTCATAGATGATAAAAGTTTCAAATAGATTCATGCATTGATAGGATAATCGCCCTCATAGAAATAAACTATAATAGTATCTTAAATTAATAGAGTTCCAAGTTTTGGGAATGATTTCTCTATCTAACTCATCAAACTTATAGGCTCCATGAGGTAGCATATACTATATGGGAAATATACAACTTTCCCTACAAAACGGGCTTAATGACTTGTTTAAACACGAGATTTCCCTTCTGCATTTCCATTCAAAAAACTTTGGAGTTATATCTTCTGGACTCCCTTTGCTTGGCAGATAGTTCTCAAACATGGGAAACATCTCTTGTTTCGTCGATCAAATTGGTGGCACATCTCAACACTGCCTCGTTCCAATATGTATTAAACTGAGAGCATCGCCAAGAAAGTGTGTCGATTTCAACAAGAAAAACAATGTCTACCCTTCGACATCATCCAAATTTTTCTTGATATCCTTCAAAATTACCTTGTTTGCTAATTCAACTAGTCCATTTTCCTGTGGGTGGACAACAAAGATAAACTTTATTTGCACTCCCAAATAGTGAGAGAAATTAACCATAGAAGTCTTGGCCAACTAATTTACACTGCTTGAAACTATGACCTAGGATAACCTAAAGACACATATGATTATTTTAATGTAGAAACATAGGACATTCTCTAATGTTATCTTGAATATGACATTAACCTTTATCCACTTTGTCGTGGTGAGAATCAGAGACCATAACTATTAAGTTAGCTAGGCTTCACAAATCTTAAGATATCACCATCAATCTTTAATTTATCCAATGGAAGGGGTAAAGAAAGAATAACCCATAAATATGTAATGCAAATCAAATCAATAAAGAGATCTAAGGTTCGTGGGTTGGTTATACTAATGGAAGGTATTAGCACCCTAAGTATCTATAGTACTCTATGGAACATATTGTTGAATTTGTGTTATAAGTTGAGTTTTTTGCTAATTGGGGTTGATTGGAGAGATTAGAAGAGAAATGTTTTTTTTATTGTTTTTGTGTTTGGTAAGATACAAAGTCTTGTGCCTACGTACCAGTGAAGGATCAAAACCTCGTAGTTCGGGGTATAAATTGAAAAAGGGTTTGTTATGGTGTATTTTAATTGAAGAAGAGACAAGTTGTCATCTTAAGAAGAATGCTCATCTAAACCATCACAAACATGTGGAAGAGGGATATTTGCTTCACATTGAGAGAAGGGCTCCAACTTGGATGTATCAAAAAGTATGCCACATAGCTCTCTCAAGTGGAAAAGAATCAATCATCTTTCTTACAATGTCATGGGGTGAGAGATTTATATCGTAACTAAGGAGACTCGATAGGACATCGCCGTCCTATGGCTACCATTGGGAAAGTCAGAGTCAATGTAGTTCGGAAAACTACGGGTGATGGGGGAAGGTTTCTTTTCAAGACATCACCGTCTTGTGCCTACATATCCTCATCTGGTATGAGAAATCATAGAAAATGTAGTTCGGGCAACTATGGGAAATGGTCTCGATCGCGCTGGGGCAAGAGGAATGGTTTGAATTAACAGGTTGGTTTCGATCACATTGGGGCAAGAGAAAAGGGGACTTAGTTGTTACTGTGCTCGCCAAGGATAGGAACCCTTGTGCCTACGTATCCTCCTTAGGGAATAAGGAATTAGAGCATCCATAGTTCACAATACTATGGGAAAACAAGATCTCGATCACACGGGTGCGAGAGAAAAGGTTGTGGATCTGAAACTTCTTAATAAAAGTGAATTGACTTTGGTTGAGATGTGTATTGCACTAAAGTCTATGACGTAGGAGTGAATGCGTCGCATATCGCCCCCAAACAAGACGTACACTAAACAACCTAGACAAGTAAGGAGAAACCCCTCACTCGTCATTTCCCATGTACTTAAGGCTTATGGCGCACAATACTCATCGTAGTTATTAAGTGTTTTGAAATATGATTAAGAGAAAGAAGAGAAAGACGCACACAAGGTCTAGGGGAAACTAAATCCTAACTGTTATCATACAATGTGGCCCTAAGGTCAGGATTAGAAGGGAAGCTAACCTAATGTTGTCATGCTTAGATTGAGAGCCTAATGTCTCTCCTACCTCCAACTTAATCAGAAATTAAGTGGATCTAGGAATCCTAAGGGGTCATATGATTATAAAGTAATCAACAGGTAAACATGAAGCATCACAATCACAAACAACATCAAGTATTGAAACTCAAGTAAATATTCAAGAACAAACTCATATCAGTCATCAAAATAAATATATACAAGTATCATCAAAGAAGTATTCACAAACACTAAAGAATTAATTAATGACAGAGTAGAATAAACTCCTAAAACTAAAACTAAAAAAACTTCACGTCATCTTCTCCATCGTTCCATATGCCTTCACGTTATGCAATACCTCACCGCCACAACCTCTCATCGTGCCACCTCTCTTCCACTCTCCGTTCACAACTCGCACAATCACAACAACCCTCTCTCTATTTTTCTTCTCTTCTTCATCACCTTTGGTAAGTTGTTCGATCAACCACAACAATGACTCTGCTCAACGTTCCCCTTCCTTACGCACTTGCGGAAACAAACCTTCTCCGTACTGTCGCTACTGTGAAAATAAGGTGCTGGCAAAACAGAAGAGTCACCACCTTTCGTTATTTATCCCTCAGAACGGGAAAGGAAACGATCGGAAAAACCTGATGAAAAAGGTATAAGACAAGGTCATCACAACCATTGTCTGGATTCGGGAGTCGGTTACGCAAGGGGAAGGTATTAGCACCCCTCACGTCCATCGTACTCGATGGGATCCACGCTTGTTGGGTTTATTTGACGGGTTTGTTATATCTATCTACGCTAAAGGTCTGGTCTGAAAAGAAAAGAAAATGACTGGCAAAGTGTCGCGCTTTATGCCTACGTATTCCCGTCTGGAACGAGAAATCAGAGTCAACGTAGTTCGCCTAACTACGGGGAAAGGTTGGAAGGTTTCTCTCCGAGATATCGCATCTCGTGCCTACGTACTTTCACACGGCGTGAAAGATCAGAGCAAACGTAGTTCGGGACAACAAGAGACACATGTTTTTCTTTTTTATCCGAGTAGGGTTAACAGATGGTTCCAGCAGTTTGGTGTATGCAGCTCGACCTTTGGAGACTTAGGCGTTTACCGTTTATGGTAGAACCGAGAGTTAACAAAACTCTCCTTAAGAAAAGGGTTTCCAAGGATTAAAGGTCCAAGAGGACAAAAAGATGTTTGATCTTTGTTTTCTGTTTTTTAGGGAAGTATCTTTTATGGATGTTTGCAACTGATATCGCACTAGAGACTATGACCTGAGAGTGAATGCGTCGCATGTCACCCAAAGGGTGCCATACTAAACATCCAGACTGTTGGAAAGAAACTCTCCAACAACCCTTTCTCAAGTAGCTTAAGGCTCGTAGCGTACGACGTCAATTAACATTTATTACTGTATTTTGATTTGTTCGAAGATGAGAGGAGAAAGAACACAACTAAGGGGAACTAGTCCAATCCTAAAGTTGTAATGCAAAGTTCATCCTATGGTCAAGGTTAGGAGGGAACTACTTATTATTGTCATGCATGGTTAAAGGCCTAATGTCTATCACATTCTATCTTGAACAAGAAGGAATGGAAATCCTAAGGGAAGGAAGACAAAAGAAAGAAGAAGAATACAAGTGTACAAATGCATACATGAAATGCAAGTGTAGAAAGTAAAGATGCAATGCAAGTGAGGGAGGAAAATAGTGTGGGGCAGGAGCCTCTACAAGCTCATCTCAACCTCAAGCCAATCATGAAATAATGCGAGAGAATAAGAGAAAGAAGTGCAACAAGGGCAAACCATAAAAATCATACAAAAGGAAGTCCTCAAGGATTCACCACTTTAGGCATGCGTTAGAGACCTCCAAAGGAGGGACCTAAAACTTCCTTAAATGACACTCCAAGGTCATAGGACAGAGGGTAGTATATTCTAATCATACAACCTATGCCACAAATGAATATCAAGGATACAATGGTAATGCATCAAGGGAAACCTATAATGAAAGGTACATAAACCACTATTTGGAATCACAATGTACAAGCATGAAAGTATAACATCAAATGGGCAAGATATGTACAATAGAAACAGCCACCAAATGGTCCACAAGACCTATAATATGTCCACAATAAGAATCAATCACCATAATATCCATCACACAAGCAATACATGGCTTTTGGAGCCAAAACAATACAATTGTCCAAGTGGGAAAGCCAAATTATGAGTCCAATTGCAAAATAAGGGAAAAATAGTAAAATGCATCTAAAAATTCCAAATCAATTCTCAAAGTACCTACGAAGTGTTAGTAATCATAGGTTAAAAATGTAGCAAAATAATCCAAGAGGAAGTGCTTAAGCAGAGGGCAAACATAAAGGGTACCCCAAAACTAGGGCAAAATAGAGCATGAACAAAATGCTACTCAAAACCCATGAAAATGGTACTATAAAATCCAGAGAAAAATATGCTTGAATCCCTCAAGATGTCCAAAATAGTACCACAAAAGATTAGGAATTTATTTGTTGTTTTGGTACCTCAATGAAAATCCCAAAGAATATGGCACAATTATCACATTTTTAATGGAAATAATAATGGAAAAAATCCTAATAAAATGAGAATTAATCCTAAAAATGATTTTTTAATTTCTAAAATCTCCTAACAAGTCCAAGAATGTTGGGTAAAAATATCAAGAAAAAATAAGCAATATTTCTATTTTTACTAGAATTAAAACTAACAAGCAAGAATAAAAGAAAATGGGGAAAAAACATTGAAAATAATTAAACCGTGTGGCAATTAGCAAAGAAATTCAGCTTATTCTTTGGATTGGGCCTGAGATGGGGTGTGGATAGGAATGTCACTTAAGCCCACTCAAGAACTTAAGTGAAACGGTGCGCATAGGGCGAGGGGTTACGTGGCGCGTTTGCGTGCGTGAGATCTGTGTACTTGGTCAAGGCTTTCATTCTGATCCAATGGCCAGGACGTTTCTTCTTTGTTTGAAATGGAAAGGGAGGGAAGTATTGCAGATCGGTCGTGTGTGGTGGCCGGACGGTACTCCGGTCACATTCTCCAAATCATATCTCATGCAAATCTTCACCAAATGCAAAACTTTCTAAACCAAAAATGTTTCTTTTTTCACGTAGAATACAAAGATGATAAGGAATTAAACTATTATCCATTAAAACACCCAACCCGTGTTCTTCCTAGAAACACCCAAGAACACGAAAATTTCGTGAAACTCCTCCAAAGGGTACCAGAAACGAACTACTTCTCAAGGGGATTCCAAATATGTGAAAATGGCATCTTAAAGACTCCTAATTAGTGAGTTATGATGAAATGTAAATACCTCTGCAATTTGAGATGGATAGCTTCAAATGTCCACTGATCCTTCAAGAAATCTATGCAGAATTAATCAATCAATGCTCCTAGAGGTGTTTGGATACTTGAATTGGCTTGAATTGGGGTGGAACTTGGAATTCGAATTTCAACTTGAACCACACTTTTTCAATATGCTATCACTCTGTTTCTACACCAAAACTCTCCAAAAAAATCATGAACTTACTTCATATTACTTATAGAAATTGTTTGTGACAAATTGGGGGCCCAAAAATGGCTTGAACATCAAATTGGATTTTGGAAATTTTGAAGTTGGAGGCCCATGGAAATGGATGAATACATGAACAATTTCCCTTGTTTTTGACTCAATTTCCTTCCTTGTAATGTAAGGAAGATCTATGGCTCACAATTATTCCTTGTTTCAATCTTAATGGCCATGATTCATTATGTTGCTTAATTATGAAGAAAGCTTAAAATAGCCCATGAACCATGCCTCAAATGCAATTGATTTTGTCACCAATGATCTTAAAACATATTTTCCCTTCAAAATGAGCACAAATATGACCATATTTGATTTAATTTTGGCAAGATCACAAACTTGACTTTTCACATGCTTTTACCAAAATTCCTTTCACCAATCTTCAATCATGAGCTAGCCCATTGATAACTTGAGGTTTTGTTGACCAAATGACCCCATTTGGAGCAACTTTCATGTTGGAAAAAAGTTCATTTGAGTTAGGAAAAGTGGTGAGTTCATTTGACCTGTAATCTTACTTTCCCGAAATACCCCTGACTTGTAAACCTCATAACTTGAGTTCTACAAATCAGATGAAATACTTCTAGTACAATTTGGAAAGCTAAGATCAAGACCTACAACTTTCACGTTGGACAAAAGTTGAGGAAAAACATCCTTCTAGGTCAAAAGCTCCTTGTAAGTTGGTGAACTTTCATAGACAAATTTCACATTCCTCAGATGACCTGTAACTTGTCTGAACCATAAATTAAGTTCTATAAATCCAATGGAGGACTTCTAGTACTCAAATTAAAGCTAAGAGCATGCTCTACAAGTTTCATTTTGGCCAAAGGTGGATATGAAACTTGAATCTTGAGATAAGTGGTCTTGAAGTTAGGTACTAAATAGGGGATTTTACCCTGAGAACCCTAGTTTAGCAACTCCTCACACTCTGAATTCTTCTTGGATTGATCTTGGAATAACATCTCAAATGCCTCAGCACAACATCCCATGATCACCATGACTTAGAAATAAGCTTTGAACTCCTTTGAAATCAACAGTTGACTTAGGGTCGACCAGATGAAAACCCTAATTGCAACGCCTTCAACTGTGGCTCTTCCTACTTGGCATAAACACTTGACTGAGCTCCCCCATGACTCTCAAGGAACTCCATGAGCTCTATCTATACTCTATCCATGAATATGGCTTCACAACCCCCCGATGGTCTTCAATTGGCTCCCAAGTTAGGAGATGAATCGCATACCAGCATCTGAAATTCTCAAGAGCATAAACCACATCCTGATGACTTTAGTGACCTCTCAAGCTTGCACAAGACCTCTAGATAGGCTCCTCTTGATATAAATCACACTCGATCCCCTACTACATGAATAATGCTATGCTATGCAAATGCTAGAGCCATGATATGCTAATGCCATGAAACATAAACCAAGTAAGAAAAGGTTAGGAAAATTTTAGGGTGCAACAGCTGCCCCTATTCAAGCGGCTTGGACCCGACTGGATGAAAAGAAAACGGCTTCCGAACAATCGAGGTAGAAGACGGTTGAATACCAGAGAACCCAGAAATTTGCTAACCGAAGAAACAAACTGCACAAACTGCTTGGGGAAAAAAGGGTCCAGAAAATTGAATCCGGTTGTCACGGCAACAACTGATCAATCATCTGATAAGGAACACTTGATTTCACCCTCAACCACTTGTGTGACGCCACATGCATTGAATCTACAATCAATCTTCAAAAATACGCTACAATAAGCGACCACCGAGCCATAAGACCATATCACAATATTATCCTTGACTTTCTATCTTCGAAGGGACGGGTGAGCAATACGTAAAGCGCGAATCATCAATGTACTATCCTTGACCTGTCGTTTGCGAGGAAACGAGCATATGCTAAATAAAAGTGAGGGATGTCAATGTACTATCTTTGTCATGTCGTTTGCAAGGAAAAGGGCAAAGCATTAAATAAAAGTGCTAATCTGGCATCCGAAGACTTGAACGAACAACTCTGTGGGGCACATTTCTGACACTACCGGCATTTGCCCTGCGTAAAGCGTGAACTTGGGCAACAAATTCGTCAACACGGGTAACAACTCCGTCAACGCGGGTGACCTCTCCGTCAACACGAGGAGCAACTCTGTCAACACAGGTAACTTCTCCGTCCATCACGGGTAACGATCTTTGTCAATCACAGGTAACAATCTCTGTCAACACAGGTAACATCTTCGTCCATCATGGGTAAAAATCTCTGTCGACACAGGTAACATCTCCTTCCATCACGGGTAAAAATCTTTGTCCATCACAGGTAACATCTCTGTCCATCACGGGTAAAAATCTCTGTCAACACAGGTAACATCTCCGTCCATAATGGGTAAAAATCTCTGTCCATCGCAGGTAACATCTCCGTCCATCACGGGTAAAAATCTATGTCCATCACAGGTAACATCTCCGTCCATCACGGGTAAAAATCTTTGTCCATGATGTCGCTTCCGCGAAAATAAGGTGCCGACAAAACAGAAGAGTCGCCACCTTTCGTTATTTATCCCTCAGAACGGGAAAGGAAACGATCGGAAAAACCTGACGGAAAGGTATAAGACAAGGTCATCGCAACCATTGTCTGGGTTCGGGAGTCGGTTACGCAAGGGGAAGGTATTAGCACCCCTCACGTCCATCGTACTCGATGGGATCCACGCTTGTTATGTTTATCTGACGGGTTGGTTTTATCTATCTACCTATCCAGGCTGGTCTGAAAAGAAAAGAAAATGACTCGGCAAAGCGTCGCACTTTATGCCTACGTATTCTCATCAGAGAATGAGAAATCAGAGTCAACGTAGTTCGACTAACTACGGGGTACGGGGAAGGTGGCTCGCCAATACATCAGTATTGTGCCTACGTACTCTCAACAGGTATGAGAGATCAGAGCTTACGTAGTTTGGGCTAATACGGATTACGAGAATTCAGATTCATCTGTTTTATCGAGTTGTGTTAACCAGCAGTTCCAGCAGTTAGGGACAAAGCCTGTTTGCGGTGGCGCTGAAGCTTAACGACACTCTTTTCTTCAGAAAAGCTTCTCTTTTGAATTATGGGCCCACGGGGAAAAAATTTTGAAGTTTGTTTTCTGTCTTTTATGGAAGAAGTGTTTTTTATGGATGTTTGCAACCAATATCGCACTAGAGACTATGACCTGAGAGTGAATGCGTCGCATGTCACCCAAAGGGTGCCATACTAAACATCCAGACTATTGAAAAGAAACTCTCCAACAATCCTTTCTCAGATAGCTTAAGGCTCGTAACGTACGACGTCAGTTAACCTTTATTACTGTATCTTAATTTGTTTTGAGATGAGAAGAGAACAGGCTCAACTAAGGGGAGACTATCAAGTCCTAATGTTGTCATGCCAAGGATTCATCCTATGGTTGAAGTTTGAAACAGGGAACTCCTAGAAATTATCATGCATATGTTTCAACCTAAAGTTCTAATCATCACTTCCTTGTCAAAGGAAGTGAGATTCCTAGGGGATCATGTCAATGGTAACCAGAAGCAGATAAAGCATCAGCTTAAACAGTAAACAAATATACAGTAAACGACTGTAAAATGCATTCAATGCAAGTGAGGGAGGAAATATGTGTGGGGCATCAGCCTCCACAACCTCAAGCCAGATATGAATAACTGTAATCATACAGAAAGAATAACATGCTATCAAGCAAGATACAATAACTACAATCATACAGAAGAAATAACATGCTATCAAGCACAATACAATAACTGCAGTCATACAGGAGAAATAACATGCTATCAAGCACAATACCAGACCACATAGGAAAGGGAGCTGGGCTCTATCGAATACCAGCAAGCAAAGCCATACAGTAACAATACAAGCAGAGGAAGCAACTCAACCTCTAGTGCAATCATGATCCTATCTTACATCAGTCTAGATATGAACTTATTCTAATGCATCAAGCAAGTCAAACAAGGCACATCAGTATAGTAAAGAAAACAAACAGACAAGAAAGGAAACAGATCAACAGCTCCTTCAACTAAACCAACTTGACAGTAGTCTAGTCATCAGACTTCAATTGCTCTTTAAGGCTATCATCTTCAATGGCAAGTATCAACTTGCTTCTTCAAACTTCCACATAAGTATCCACCTATTCTTTCTTCTTCAAGCTTCAGCTCTTCAGTCAATTCCACCTTCAGGCTTCACTCCTAACTACAAGTATCAACTTGATTCCTTCAGGCTCTCAATGCATCAATGTAAGTGTCAACTTATCCTTTATTCCTCAAACCTTAGCTCTTCACTCAATCTCAATTGGATCTTCTTCACAAGTATCAACTTGGTCTTCAAGCTTCAGCTCTCTCTTCTTTACTAGTATCAACTTGATCTTCTTCTCCTACAAGCTTCAGCTCCTCAGAGTAATCTCCAAACACAAAGAAGTAGCAACTTCATCCTTCAATCTTCTTCAAGCAAGGAACTCCATCCTCTGACAAGGGGGAAAGATTCATCTATCAAGAGCAAAGTTTGGATGATTGGTAGCAGAGTGAAGACCAAAGGTCACCACTGAGCATCCTGTCATCAGAGAAAAGGACCCTCAAAGGTTCTACCAATTTGCAAAGAGCCACACATCCTACCAAAGGAGGGATGAGGCCTTTACAAAGGGACCTTGCATCATAGGGAAGAATGGAATTGATCAACATATTCCATGTTTATGAAGGAAGAGAACTATCTAGAAGCTCTACCTACAAAAACCCTAATCTTAACCTAATCAAAACTACACTACAAGAAGGGAAGATCCTAACATCCAAGCCTCTTCAAGCACTCCAATGCATCTTCAACTTGCCTTCATCATCATCCAAGAACAAGCAAAGCAAAACCCTAATCTAAGGGAATTAGAGAAGTTAATCTAATTGAATTAGTGCCTCAGAATCATCTAAAACTAGCATCTAAACTAAAATCAATCAAAAATAGTAAACTATATTATAAATTTCTACAAAAGTTCCTAAGGGATCCTAATTCAATTAAGAATGCCTCATACAAAAACCAGGGACTAAATCATCTATTAAGTCCTAAAATTAAGTCCTAAATCCAAAGGTATCAACCATAAACCCTAAAAATGGAGCTTCTAAAGGTTTCAACCTAAACTACCACTTATGCTCATCACAAAAATGTGAGAAAAAATCTATCGGGATCATGCATATCTATGCTAGCCACATACCAAAAATCAGGGCAAGAATCATCACCCATTAATCACACAAAATTCCACAACATCAAGCATCAAGCATGACTATTTTAATATCAATTAAAATGTGAAAATTCCCATAAAATCATAAAATGCATGAAATAAAAATATTTTTTCTCTAAAAAAAACTAGATTCAATCATGAATTCAATGCAAAAAGAATGGGATTAATTGAGTTATTTTTCCATTTTTTATGATTTAATCAATAACCATGTATAAAAATGAAAAATTAAAGAATATCAAAATAAAATAACCAAGCGTGTGGTGCAGATAGTAATGAAAATCAGTTCAATTCATGGATTGGGCCATCAGGGGGGTGTGGTTATCAGTCTGAGACTTAGGCCCAAAACCACAACTTAAGTGAAACGCCGCGTTTCACATTAGTTCAGACTCTTCACAAAATGAAATTAATACGTGGCTGTTGGATCTTCATCTGGTCAAAGGTCTCAGCCCCATCCAATGGCTCTAAAGTCATCTTCAACCTTTTGAATCTCTTAACCTTGCGCGCAGCCACGGCCACTGCCGGTGGTGCTCCGGTCATCGTCCCCAACCCTAACTCTCTCCACAGGCCTCCATTGCAAGTGGTCTATACACGAAACTTGTCCCAAATCTCACAAGGAACTCACTCATACCATTAATTCAACCTAAATCCTCAAGATTCGCAAGAACCAACTCTCAACCGAAAATAGTAACATCCTCAATTGGTCACTAATTCTCAAATTAATGATTTGAAATCCTTCCTACACCATTCTACAATGCATCTATCATCCTAATTCCTATTGATTCTAACTAAAAAAAGCCAGAGATCAAAGGTTACCAACCTGAAAATTTCGCGTGCACAGAAGTAGCAAGACCTCAAATCAAGCCCTCAAATGCTCCAGACTCCTTTAGTGAATCACTCCCAAGCTTCTGTATGCAATAGAATTGATTGAAATGGCTTCAATCCTTGGATTCGAATCTGAGTTGCAGGTGGAGAAATCTGAACTCAGGAACACCAATCAGCCACGAATTCCCTTTGATTATGATCTGGAATCATTCCCTAGCATCCATGGAAGAGATTGCAATCAAGAAAATGGGTGAAAAGTGAGTGAAATGATGTAACCGAATTCAGTTGCAAGCAATGAAGTTTCAATCTCAATCTCTGCTCTCTCCTTCAATCATCACCAACCTTTCATCTGAACCTCTTCTACTCAATATATAGACCATGTGTGGATGATTTAGAAAGCTCTAGATCCTTCCAAGGAGAAATTCAATCTCTCATGACATGAGAAGTTCACTTATATGCCATGGTGTGCACAACTCTGCCAACAGCTTGAAATCAATCCCATTCCCTTCCAATTTCTCCCCTCATGACATTTTGGAAGTGTTTGGCTTGCAAGGGATCTTGATCATGCCTTGAATTTGAGTTTTGCAAATGTTACTTAAGATGCAAGTAACTACTTTTCAAAGCAAGTCCACAAATTAGACCTCAATTCAAAAATGTGGCTAAACCAATGTTCTTAAAATGCTTTTTAGAGTCAAAATGATCTATTACAAATTTGATGTTGAACATTTTCTCATTTGAAGCTTGGAAATAGGAGTTATGGCCTTATGGTTGAAATGACCTATAATCTCCAAATGACCAAAATGCCCTTGACTTGTCAAAGCCATAACTTGAGTTCTACAAATCCTATCAAGGACTTCTAGTACTCTCTAGAAATCTAAGAGGATAAGGAACAACATTCTTGTTGACCAAAAGTTCATAGGAATCATCCTTCTAGGGAAAAAGTTTCATGCAAGTTGGACAACTTTCAAGCCCCCAAATTCACATACCTCAGATAACCTGTAACTTGTCAAAGTCATAACTTGAGTTCTACAAATCCTATCAAGGAATTCTAGAACTCAAATTAAATCTACGATCATGCTCTACAACATTCATGTTGGGGGTAAGATGAGATGACAATCACATCTTGAGCTAAATTGCCTTGAAGATAGGGATCAAACTAGGGGATTTTACACTGTCAAGCCTTAGAAACCCTAGCTTGAAACTTATCAAACTCTTCAATCATGATGAGTTGACCTTGGAATAATCCTTATAGAATCTCAATGCATCAATCCATGATCACATGGCCTTTGAGTTAGGTCTCAACCTCCTTCAAATCATCAGTTGACTTAGGGTTGACCCAGTCAAACCCTAGATGCACCAATCATGGCTGAGGCTTCTTAATCTTGCACAATGACCTGTCCAGGCCTCAAAGTGATCTTCAGCACTTCTCATGAGCTCTCTCAAGACCTCAAGTCTAACTTCTTGGCTTCAGAATCATCTGATGACTTCCCACAACTCTCAAATTAGGAGGCCCACATACTTGGCTTCAACCACTCTCTCTGAGGATCTTTTAACTTCTCTGACAAGGATATCAATCCTTGAACACTTGAATAACCTTCTTAGCTAGCTTCAAAGTCTTGTGTAGCCCTTGATTGGTAATCATACCTCTTGATCTCCTGCATACATGTCAATGAAATGCAAATGATAATGCTAATGTGAATGAAATGAAACATGGGCTAGGTAAAGAAAAGTTGGGCAAATTTTGGGGTGCAACAGCTGCCCCTATTCAAGCGGATTGGACCTGACTGGGTGAGAAGTGAACGGCTCTCAAACAATCAAGGTGAAAGACGGTTGAATACCAACAAACCCGGAAATTTGCCAACTGCACAAGTATACAGTACTCTGATGGGGACAAATCTTCGGAAACTGAAATATTAGTTGCACGACAACTAGCTGGGGAATTGGTCACACGGTAACCGGTGATACATGGTCAATTACGCTGTCAGACATCAAGATTCCTCGGGACCCATCGGGTCAGCAATCAAGTTAATCATGCCATCGGGCATTCAAAGAAATTTTTGGGCGTCAGCCAAACTTCATCACTAAGTCGGGAATAGAATTCTCAGTCAATCATGAACCAATTGGGGATATCCAAACTTCTGCCATCAGGCACTCCGCATCAGATGAGAGAACTGCTTCGTTAATACGGTTGGACTTCAATCATCAAGTCTTCAAGGGAAGTTTCAACTTCGCTGTTCGGAAACCTGCTAGGGATGACGCATCTCCGTTGGGGATTATGGGGAACTATTAAGTAACTCTACTTCGGGGATCCAGAAATCATTCTGGATAAACTCTGTTGAAGACTTCAAGAATCATCTTGGACAAATAACTCCGCCGGGGACTTCAAGAATCATCCTGAACCAATAACTCTGCGGGAGATTTCAGGGATCATCCTGATCAAACACTCTGCCGAGGACTCTAAGCATCAACTTGAGCAACCCTTTCTGGCGACTTCACGGGGTATTTTAAGAATCATCTTAAACGAGCGCCTTCGCTAGAGAATTTAAGAATCATCTTGGGCAAACGACTTTCACTGGGGGATTCAAGAATCATCTTGAGCAAGCGACTCTGCGGAGGAACACCTGCAAAACAAGCACAGTAACGACCTAGCTCATGTTTAGTATACATATGCTTTGACAACGGCGTAATGCTCCACACGGTGGAAATGCTACGCATTTAGCGTAAATGCTATGCAATCATGCAAAATGCTACGACCCCATCAGCAAAATAAATGCTGAAGGGAGAATCCTCCTGTCAAGGAGAAAGAACCATTCTGGTAGGGGAAGGAATCATCCCGCCGAGGAGAAGAAGTCACACTAATCTCAATCGGACTCCGCCTGGGGACATGAACTTCAGTCGACTGCTGCAGGGGAACGAAGCTCTGCGAGAACCTGGACCTGCTGAGGAAAGCGATGTCAATCGCAGAAATAAACTGCACGGTCTTCCCTAGAGATAACGACTCCGGTGGGGAAATACAGCATCAACTATTCAACATTTTACTGGGGAAAACCAATCATGGTCCTACTGCTTCCCAAGGACTCGGCTCTCCTGGGGATTCGTCAGCTCGGCTGGGGTAGAAGGAATCATCCTGCTTACTGGGGAGAGTACAACTCTGTGGGGAATCTCAATTCCGCTGGAGACTTCAGTCTTGAACTATCAATTGCTGTGCACTTCAGTATATGACTCAGCTGGGGAGACGATGATCCTTCAGGATGCATCTGATTGGGGAGAGAATCTTCTCTGCTTAGGGAAACATATCAATGCTTTACGGTCTCACGTTCAGACTCTGGGGGGAGAGGCTGCTGAACTTTGCTGGAGAAGAAGGAATCATCCGGCCTGGGGACGCATACGACGTACTACCTGGTATATGCTACACCTGCAACAACACAAACGAACAGACAAGATACCCTTCTCAAAGGGACCTATCAAGGTTATCATCTTATGCCAATGTTCAAGTAATTCATTGTTTCAACAATCAGTGGCCTAGGCCAGTAAGTTTATGTATGCGCATTTTATCAAAAACATCGGCGTTTTTTTTGCAAACAAAACAGATAGATGCTAAACAAGCAAACAGAATTGCTGACTGGTATACATTTTATTGATAACGAACCCCTGAATGGGCCAAAATGTTTTACAACAGACGCAAGCTCCTGGAATGAGGAAGCTGCGCAAATATAAAACATAAATATACATTAGTATATACACAAATGTCGGCAATGTGGCATAGACGAACACCATGAGTTGATCCCTCTATGACCCACTCGACTTCGATACTTCTCCGACGCTTCAGCTTCAGAAGAGATTGATTCAGATAAACGGCCCTCAGGTCCGCCAAACCACTAAACAATGAAAGTCCACACGCGGAACGCAGTCATTTGCTTTTTCAAATCCCTAACTTTTGCCTGAATCGCCCTTTCGGGTTTTCGATCCACCGGGATACCCTTTTTTGCCAAAGTCGTCCCTCCGGTTTTCGACTTTGCGGGTGTACATTCTTTTCTTTATATCCCTAATTTTTGCCCGAACCTTTTTCCTTTTTTATGGTTCGCCGGGATGCCCCATTTTTGCCTGGATATTCTTTTTCTTTCCAGCGGGTCATTTTTTAAGCAAAGTATTTTTTAACTGCGTCCGCGTTCACCGGGGATGCAAAATCTTCACCATCCATCGTGGATAACAACAAGGCTCCTCCCGAGAAGACCTTGCTGACGACGTACGGACCTTTGTAATTGGGATTCCACTTGCCCCGGTGATCGGAGTGTGGAGGAAGAATCTTCTTCAGGACGAGATCACCCGTCTGAAAGCTTCTAGGACGCACCTTCTTATCATAAGCTTTCTTCATTCGGCTTTGGTACAGACGACCATACGCAATCGATGCTAACCTCTTCTCGTCCATCAGGATGAGTTGGTTTAGTCGGTTCTTAATCCATTCTGCCTCATCGAGTTTCACGTCAACCAAAACTCGTAAAGGAGGGATCTCCACCTCTAACGGTAGGACAACTTCCATACCGTACACTAAGGAGAAAGGAGTTGCCCCGGTTGATGTACGTACCGTTGTATGATAACCGTGGAGTGCAAATGGAAATATCTCGTGCCAATCTTTGTAGGTCACAACCATCTTCTGGACAATCTTCTTAATGTTCTTATTGGCCGCTTCAACAGCGCCATTCATCTTCGGCCGGTAAGGAGATGAGTTGTGGTGTTCAATCTTGAAACTCTGGCACAACTCCTTCATCATCTTGTTATTCAGATTCGAACCATTATCAGTAATGATCCGCTCGGGAATTCCGTAATGACAGATGATGTCCCTCTTTATGAATTTAGCCACCACCTGCTTGGTCACATTAGCATATGAGGCTGCCTCCACCCACTTGGTGAAGTAGTCGATAGCTACTAGGATAAAGCGATGACCATTAGATGCGGTGGGCTCGATCTTGCCTATCATGTCGATGCCCCACATGGAGAACGGCCATGGGGAGGACATGACATTCAACGCGCACGGCGGCACATGAATCTTTTCAGCATAAATCTGGCATTTATGGCATCTCTTCGCGAATTTAAAGCAATCCGATTGTATCGTCAGCCAGTAGTATCCTGCTCTCAGGATCTTTCTCGTCATAGCATGCCCGTCGGCGTGCGTACCAAATGTGCCTTCATGGACTTATTCAATGAGCATACTCGCCTCTTTCTCATCTACACATCTGAGTAGCACGAGATCGTGGTTTCTTTTGTACAAAACTCCATCAGGATTGAGATAAAAATTTCCAGACAGCCTCCTTAGAGTCTTCTTATCTTGGGTCGACGCTCCTGCGGGATACTCCTTAGTCATAAGGAAAGTTTGGATATCATGGAACCATGGCTTTCCGTCGGAGGCTTCCTCGATCGCAAAGACGAATGCAGGTCTATCAAGACGAGAAAGGACAATTCTTGGAGCTTCATTCCAAAAATTGACTTTATACATCGAAGCCAACGTGGCTAAGGCATCAGCCATCTGATTTTCCGCTCTGGGCACATGATGGAGTTCCACTCAATCAAAGAACGGAAGCAGCCTTCTGGCATAGTTCATGTACGACACCAAATTCGATTGACAAGTCTCCCACTCCCCTTTAATCTGGTTGATCACAAGAGCCGAGTCACCATATACATCTAGGTTCTTGATTCTCAAATCAATTGCCTCTTCTAGACCCATGATGCATGCTTCGTACTCCGCTTCGTTATTGGTGACTGGAAACGTCAGTCTCACAGTGAACGGGATGTGGGATCCATGGGGAGTCGTGATGATCTCCCTAATGCCACTTCCATAAGAGTTAACCGCCCCGTCAAATATCAATTTCCACTGGGATTTCCTATCTGGACCCTCGTCGGGCAACGGTTCATCGCGATCCTTCGCTGTGAGAAACATGATATCCTCATCAGGGAATTCAAATTTCATCGGTTGATAATCCTCGATCGGCTGTTCGGCCAGGTATTCAGACAATACGCTTCCCTTGATGGCCTTCTGGGAAATGTACTGAATATCATATTCCGTCAACACCATTTTCCATCTGGCAATCCTGCCCGAAAGCGCTTGCTTCTCGAAGACGTACTTGATCGGATCCATCTTCGAAATTAGCATGGTTGTGTGATTGAGCATGTACTGTCGTAAACGTTTGGCAGCCCAGGCTAGTGCACAACACGTCTTCTCCAGCATCGAGTAACGAGATTCACAATCTGTGAACTTTTTACTCAAGTAGTAAATGGCATGCTCCTTTATGCCCATCTCGTCGTGCTGACCGAGAACACACCCCATACTATTCTCAAGAACTGTCAACTACATGATTAAGGGTCGTCCGCCAACTGGGGGTATCAAGATTGGAGGTTCCTGTAGATACTGTTTTATCTTATCAAATGCCTTCTGGCAATCCTCGTTCTAGATAATCGCCTGATTTTTCTTTAACAGTTTGAACATCGGTTCACACGTGGCCGTGAGCTGAGAGATAAACCTTGCAATGTAGTTTATTCTGCCCAAGAAACCACGAACTTCTTTTTCGGTTTTTCGTGCTGGCATCTCTTGTATTGCTTTTATCTTCGCAGGATCAACCTCGATGCCTCTTTCGCTCACGATAAACCCCAGTAGCTTTCCGGACCGTACTCCGAAAGTACACTTGTTAGGATTCAGCCTCAACCTGAACCTCCTAAGTCTCTCAAAAAGCTTCAGCAAATTGACCAGATGTCCCTCCTCCGTTTGGGACTTCGCAATCATGTCATTAACATAGACTTCAATCTCATGATGAATCATGTCATGAAACAAAGTGACCATTGCTCGTTGGTAAGTGGCCCCTGCGTTCTTCAGACCAAAAGGCATTACCTTGTAGCAAAATGTTCCCCAAGGCGTAATAAACATAGTTTTCTCCATGTCCTCCGGCGCCATCTTGATCTGATTGTAACCGGAGAAGCCATCCATGAACGAAAATACGGAGAAATGAGCTATATTGTCGACCAACACATCAATATGGGGAAGCGGGAAATCATCTTTAGGGCTCGCCCTATTCAAATCCCGATAATCGACGCACATTCGCACCTTACCGTCCTTCTTCGGTACAGGCACTATGTTGGCGACCCACGGAGGGTAAGTAGTGACCGCTAAGAAGCCAACATCAAGCTGCTTCTGCACTTCTTCTTTGATCTTAACGGCCATATCTGGTCGTGTCCTTCTAAGCTTCTGCTTAACGGGAGGACAATCTTCTCGCAGCGGCAAGTGGTGGACCACGATGTCAGTATCCAGTCCGGGCATATCTTCGTATGACCAAGCAAAGACGTCACTATACTCTCTTAGCGTCTCGACTAATCTTTGTTTGACATCACTCTGCAATGCAGCCCCTATCCTGATGTTTCTGACCAGTTCCTCAGAACCCAGATTCACAATCTCGATCTCCTCCTCGTGAGGCAGAATAACTTTCTCTTCTTGTTTCAACAAGCGGGCTAACTCTTCGGGAAGGTCTTCGTCTTCATCAATCTCTTCTTCGGCTTGATAGATCGGGCAATCAAAGTCGAAGTGAGTCGTAGAAGGTCCAGAGTCGATGTCATCTGTTATGTGGCTCCTGCAATAACAAGGGTTAAGCTTAAAACAAGGATATGCAGGTTAGCACAAACCCCATTTCCGTTTTATTGTTTTTCAAAACAAATATAAAACAGGAATAACAGAGATCACAATATTTGAATACGAAAAAAACGCCTTTTGATTTATTGATAAAATGCATGTACATAATCAAATGAGGCCCTGACAATAAAACCACTATGCCCCGGGTAGGACATAGGGTTGTACAATGATTGGAAAAAGTAAATCATTACTCTTTGTTTGTCATCTGGATGATATCCCTGACGGACCAGTTGTTGAGGCTCTCGCCTGGTTTGCTTGGCTGGATCCAAGAGTCTAAGTCACAGTCGCTGTCTCTGCTGTCTTCAGACACTGCGTTGACGCTTTCAAATATCACCCCGCCACTGGTAAACTGGATCGGCCCTTTATCGCGCGACGCACTGCTAGAAGAGGAGGCTTCAGCTCCAGGAGAATATCCCAACCCAAACTTGTCTTGCTTGTTAGGTATCTCCAAAATTTGCCCCCAGCCTGGGGTAGATCCGGCTTGAACAACGGCCCAGGCTTCCTTGAAGGAAGAGAGAGTCATCTCTGGCTTTTCAGTGACTGCAGGAGTTACGTTCTTGACTTTAACAGCTTCGAACGCTTGACATAGGGTTTCGTGGATTTCCCCATCCATCTCAACGTACTTGAAGGACGACAAATGGCTCACCATTATGTCTTCCTCGCCACAAACAGTCACGATGCTGCCTCCGACGGCGTACTTGAGCTTCTGGTGCAACGTGGAGGTCACGGCACCCGCAGAATGGATCCATGGCCGGCCTAAGAGACAGCTGTAGGCAGGCATGATGTCCATGATGTAAAAGACCGCATCGAATGTTTCTGGCCCGACTTGGATTGGTAACGTTACTTCCCCGAAAACATGGCGTTTGGTTCCATCGAACGCTTTCACAACCAGATCACTGGGCGTGCAAATCACTCCGCGAGTATCTAACTTCATTAATGCCTTCTTCGGAAGAACATTGAGCGACGACCCTGTGTCCACCAACACATGAGACATAATCGTTCCCCTACACTCTATCGAGATGTGCAGGGCGCTATTGTGGTTCCTTCCCTTCGGCGTCAGCTCCAGGTCAGTGAACCCTAACCCATTGCCAGCATTCACGTGGGCTACAACCTCTTCCAACTGGTTTATCAATATTTCCTGCGGCACGTACGCGGCATTCAGCACCTTCAGCAGTGCGTTGCGGTGTGCCTCAGAACACAGCAACAGGTTCAGGATGGAAATTTTCGAGGGTGTTTGATGGAGATGATCTACGATCTTGTAGTCACTCTTTTTAATCAACCTCATAAATTCTTCGGCGTCTTTAACAAGTAAGTCTTTTTCTACCCCACGAGGGGTCTCTTCGACGACTTTACTCTTCCCTTTATTAGTTGCATCAGCTTTGTCCGCCACGACCTCAGGTGGTGCAAATACTCTTCCGCTGCGAGTAATTCCACTAACGCCCACTAGGTTCTCCACAGACGACCCAAACGGTTTCAGTTCCAACTTCTGTCCGTTGCAGTAGACGTCTGCCCCATAGTGCCACGGGACAGCGTTAGTGCTTTCGAAAGGTATCGGCCCAACTTTGGTGATGGTAATTGTGGGCGACCTGGGTGCAGAAATAGTTATTGTCTGGCGAGGGATGGTGATGGTGGCAACCTCATCATCTTGATTCAGCATTACCTCTCCCGATCCGCTTTCGGCCCTTCGGCTAAATTGCAGGATTCCTTCGGTCATCAGACTTTGAATCCTCTCTATCAACTGTTCACATCCATCAGGAATTGTCGCACAGCCCATACACAGTTCTCCACAACCTGGAAAGAACCCTTTTTTCATCAGCTTAGCTTTAACGAAGCTAAATGGTGTCTTCAGATCTCTGACATCAGTCAACAAATCCACACTCTCGTCTTCAATAATGGCATTTACTCTACCTCCCCTATGATTCGGCATAGGGTTCTTCGTGACGTTTGGCACATTATCTGAGAAGTTGATGATCTTAGCGTCCACCATGTCTTGCACCTTATGCTTGAAGGCTTTGCAGTTCTCTATTGTGTGGCCCGGTGCCCCTGAGTGAAACTCACAAGTTGCATTCGCGTCATAACCTGGCGGAGGTGCCCCTGTCAAGGGAGCCAAGGTTCTCTTCTGGATCAACTGTAGCTGAAGCAAAGTCTGTAACAGCTGAGCATAAGACATGGGCGGTGTCTCGAGGTGACGGCTCGACAGAGGTGCCCGGTTCTGATACTTTATGTACCCTTGTTGATTCGGCTGTTGCTGCTGTGGCCGTTGAACTGCCGGGATAGTTATGCTGGCCACCTGATGGTGAGGGCCTTTACCCTTCGTTCGAGCGTTGGTCACGGCGCTCGTCTCTCCTTCCCGTCTTTTGCCACCATAAGGTTTCTTTCCGCCTCCTCCAGCTGAGGATGAATCACCTTGAATTTTCCCCAGTTTGATCCCATTTTCAATGTGCTCACCCGTGATGATGAGATCTGAGAAGGTTCCAGACATACCGCTGACCAATTTCTCATAATAAACCCCTAGGAGGGTGGCTACGAACATTTGCACAAGCTCGCGTTCAACCATCGGCGACTGAACCCTGGCTGCCAATTCACGCCATCGCTGGGCGTATTCCTTGAACCCTTCATTATTCCTTTGCGACAGGTTCTGCAGTTGGACTCAGTTCGGAGCCAAGTCACTGTTATATTGGTAGTGGTGCACAAATGTTTCAGCAAGTTCCTTCCACGTGCGCACATTGGTAGGATCCAGACTCATGTACCATTCGAGAGAGGGCCTGGACAGACTGTCCTGAAAGAAGTGCATCAGCAACTTCTCGTCCTCAGAATGAGCTGACATTTTTCTATAGTATAATCTCAGGTGGACGCGAGGGCAGGTGGTGCCCTTGTACTTTTCAAAGTCAGGTACCTTAAACTTGGGAGGTACCTTGAAATCAGCAATCAGTCCCAACATGGACATATCAACACCCATGGTGTTCTGGTTCTCGATATTCCTCATCTTATCCTCGAGTGCCTTGAAGCTTAGACGTGCTTCAGCAGTCAGCTCACCTTCGGCACCTCTCTGAGAGAACACATCGTCTTGACGATCTTCTAGCCACGGCTAAGGCCCGAACAGATTTCCAACACCTGCATTGCCGTTGCCTAGTCCAACATTGACGTTAGCTTCAAGACTCCCATTACCGACGCCCGTCGTATTACCATTGAGTCCCATGTTAGCTATCACATTGCCGTTGACACTGCCATTCCCCCCAGTCACGGGGACGCCATTCTGAGGAGTTTCAACTGGTGGAGGGGTAGGTACGGTCTCGCCATGGAGTACGCCATTGTTATCGACCCTTGAAATCAGAGGCTGAACCAAGGTTCTGAGCTGATCTTGGCCATTGGCGACCACTTGCATGAGTTCCATGAAGCGGTCCATTCTTTCGCGGAGTTCTTGAACATCAGTTTGCACTTGCTCCATGATTCTGGTTTGATTTGCTCTGGTCGGATAGCGGTGGATAGGTCTCTGATCAATCCTGGAACAACCTGAAACAACCTGAAAACACAAAAGGGTTAGGAAAAACGACAAAGTGCTCGTTATGCAGATGCTTCATGCAGATGCAAACGTGTGTCTGTGCGTTAGGGAGGTATCCCCCGATCCTAGTGCCTGAGTGCCAGTGCTGATAATAAGAAGTCCGAGTCCAATCATGGAAATAACATCTCATATATATGAAGAAAGCCCATCAAGGCAGTACACAACTTCACTGAGTATAAGCTGAATCAATAGCATGACCTCGACCAACAAGCCTGGTGATGGTCAGCATGCAACGATGATCAAAACAAAAGGAATACAAATAGTCAAGCACGGCCACGGGCGCGAAACTCTTCTAACAACCCCTTCGTTTCTGGATGACCAGGCCGAGTGAGTAACCCTTCGACGAGTAACTCTCTCTGCATAATAGTGTACTGAAGACCTTCGACCGAATCTTCCCATGCTCCTTCGCCGAAACAATCTTCTAACTTCCGCTTCTTGGACTCAAACGTCTGTTTGCGCTCCTTCAGGTTAGCAAAAGCCCTGTTAAGCTGGCCTTCAACGGCGTATCTGCGAGCGGTTTCTTCATCAAACCTTTTCTCATTGGCCTTCGCATGGGCTTTCAGCTTGGAGATCTGTTGCATCAGCTTGTCCTCCCGATCTTTCCTGTTGGCTAGGGTGGCCTTCCAATGCTGGTTAAACTTGGATATCCTCCGATACGCTTCGTCCAAGTGCTGCTTCTTCGTGGCTAGCACATCGTTGACAGCCTTAAAGTCTCGACCCAAGCGCTCACGCTCGGCTATCTGCTTAGTCAAATCTGTCCCCAGCTGGTTCACCAGCTCGGTCTGCCTCTTGAAGGAATGAACGGCTTCGCTTCTCTCGCTTCTGAGCTGAGCCAATTCTCTCTCCAGTTCTTCATTTGTCTTTCTCAGCTCATCTCGCTCAGCTAACACCTGATTATGCTGCTGAATAGGCACGGTGGTAGGCTCTTCAATCACTGGAGGGCTTTCTGGCTTGGCAGGAGGAAACGGCATCCTATAGCATCTGCTCTGGCTCTGATCCAAGTCACATATGGGGCGTAGGCCTGACTATTACTCTTCCCCAGCAATGGTTTTCCCCTCTTACTGATACCATTTCAAGCGCGCTGAAGCTTAGACAACGTATCCCCCTCGAGAAGACCAGTGAGGTACAGAGATTCCTGCACCTCTTCATCCTTCGGCGGAGCTCTCAAAGCATAAGCAAACTGTCGGACTAGCAAAGACGGATTATAGTTTATGCAGCCCTTCCTGCCTATCAAAGGCACGTTCGGAAACCCGCTACAGCTGAAGATAATCTCGGTACCCAACCTATCTCTATCAAACAAGTCAATATCCTTCGCTGATAGACTCATCAAACGCTCGGACCACTCAGCTGTGGCTGCCGACGAAGCAAAGGGACCCCTCTTGGGTAGGTGACTATCAAGCCATTTATAGAGCAAGGGCACACAACACGAGACGTTCTTACCCCTTTTGTTCTCGTTTTTGTAGTGGACGGAATGATAGACATCTCCTATCAAGGTAGGGACCGGATTCCCTGATGCAAAGATGTGAAAGGCGTCGAAGTCTACAAAGTCAGGCATATTGGGGAACAGAATGATGCCATATATGCACAGAGCAAGGATGGCGTTGAACACGACCCAACATCCGTCTTTGGCGCACTGTTGAGCTTTTCCCACTAAGAACTGCAAGGAGAAACCAGGAACCCTGTTCCAACTAGACAAGATCAACTCGGAGGCATCCAGATGAAGTGAGGGAGCTAGACTAGCCAGGTCAGGCTCGACATCCATATGAACAAAAGGCATCTGACTCTTGATAGGCACACCTAACAAGTCAACATACTCCTCTAGTGTGGGTGCGAGAACGAAGTCCCGGAAAGTAAAGCATCTCAACGGTGGATCGTAGAACTGCAGCAGGGTGTGCAACCCATTCAACACAAACACAGAGGGTTTACGAACCAAACTGAGCAGTTTACCGTAAGACTTTCTGAATTCATCTCTCACAGAATCATCTGCCAAAGCAATCAAACCAGTCAGCTGAACAACATCAGGAGCAGGGAGCTTGTAAGCCACGGTCTTCCTCAGAGAACCCATAATAACACGATAGAGGGCAAGAAATCCTGAATCGGGGGAAACGGTACCTGCAACACTGACACACGTTAATGAAATGCAAATGGGTATGCAAAGCAATGTAAAATGCAATCATGCAGCAGGAGATCAAAACGACTGTGTTGTTGAAGTGATGAAGGTGAAGATTCTGTAACAACAAAACCATAATGCTGCTCTGTCAAGAACAACCACTATATCTGATAAGAAGAAAACCCTGGCATCGGACCACAAGTCTGCTCTGTCAAGAACACACATCTGATAATAAGGACCTATGATACAGGACCAAAACTCTGCTCTGTCAAGAACAAACATCTGATAATAAGGACCTCTGGTACAGGACCAAAACTCTGCTCTGTCAAGAACAAACATCTGATAATAAGGACCTCTGATACAGGACCAAAACTCTGCTCTGTCAAGAACAACCATACATCTGCTGATGAGATCCTCTGATCCCGATCAAAAACCTGCTTTGTCAAGAACAAACGTACATCTCTGAAGATAAGGTCCTCTGGTACAAGACCATAACTCTGCTCTGTCAAGAACAATCATCTGATGATGAGAACCTCTGATACCAACAGAACTGATTCACTATCAAGAAAACCAGGAAGTCTGAAGGTTAAGGTTTCCTGCAACAAACCCAACCCTGCTCACAGGTATAGACCTAAACTGACACAAGTTCGGCATCCTATGCGGTCATCAGCGTCACAGACATTCAAGAGGGGTGATACGATACCCAGAAGGTGTGGCATCACCAGCTCATGAAGCGGCCTCACTCGGCTGAATCCCAAATGATCGGTCCCCAGAGTCGACAATCCTCCAAACCAACAACCCCCTCAACCCAAAGGGTTGAAAAAGAAGTCAACCGGGAGAACCTCGTCTGAGCGTGGATTTCATGAGACACTAATGCCTGCCAAGCAAGCACGCGCCCACTAATTTCCATAACTAATGCTAGGTTGACTCAAGCCTGGGTCTGGCTTCTCACTCATCAGAATGCCCTTCCCACAACAGCACAGATAATCATATCATACTGAAAGTAAAATGCGGGAAATAAAATGCGATAAATAAACACAACCCACCAAGTAATCATACAAGTGCTAGGATTGACGTTGGATCCCCAAACTGACTCGCATAAGGGACGTTGGATCCCTAGGAAACTATCAAGTCCCCAGCAGAGTCGCCAGCTGTCGCTTCCGCGAAAATAAGGTGTTGGCAAAACAGAAGAGTCGCCACCTTTCGTTATTTATCCCTCAGAACGGGAAAGGAAACGATCGGAAAAACCTGACGAAAAGTTATAAGACAAGGTCATCGCAACCATTGTGTGGGTTCGGGAGTCGGTTACGCAAGGGGAAGGTATTAACACCCCTCACGTCCATCGTACTCGATGGGATCCATGCTTGTTGTGTTTATCTGACGGGTTGGTTTTATCTATCTACCTATCCAGGCTGGTCTGAAAAGAAAAGAAAATGACTCGGCAAAGCGTCGCACTTTATGCCTACGTATTCTCATCAGAGAATGAGAAATCAGAGTCAACGTAGTTCGACTAACTACGGGGTACGGGGAAGGTGGCTCGCCAATACATCAGTATTGTGCCTACGTACTCTCAACAGGTATGAGAGATCAGAGCTTACGTAGTTCGGGCTAATACGGATTACGGGAATTCAGATTCATCTGTTTTATCGAGTAGGGTTAACCAGCAGTTCCAGCAGTTAGGGACAAAGCCTGTTTGCTGTGGCGCTGAAGCTTAACGACACTCTTTTCTTCAGAAAAGCTTCTCTTTTGAATTATGGGCCCACGGGGCAAAAAGTTTGAAGTTTGTTTTCTGTCTTTTACGGAAGAAGTGTTTTTTATGGATGTTTGCAACCAATATCGCACTAGAGACTATGACCTGAGAGTGAATGCGTCGCATGTCACCCAAAGGGTGCCATACTAAACATCCAGACTATTGAAAATAAACTCTCCAACAATCCTTTCTCAGATAGCTTAAGGCTCGTAACGTACGACGTCAGTTAACCTTTATTACTGTATTTTAATTTGTTTTGAGATGAGAAGAGAACAGGCTCAACTAAGGGGAGACTATCAAGTCCTAATGTTGTGATGCCAAGGATTCATCCTATGGTTGAAGTTTGAAACAGGGAACTCCTAGAAATTATCATGCATAGGTTTCAACCTAAAGTTCTAATCATCACTTCCTTGTCAATGGAAGTGAGATTCCTAGGGGATCATGTCAATGGTAACCAGAAGCAGATAAAGCATCAGCTTAAACAGTAAATGACTGTAAAATGCATGCAATGCAAGTGAGGGAGGAAATGTGTGTGGGGCATCAGCCTCCACAAGCTCATCTCAACCTCAAGCCAGATATGAATAACTGTAATCATACAGAAAGAATAACATGCTATCAAGCAAGATACAATAACTGCAATCATACAGAAGAAATAACATGCTATCAAGCACAATACAATAACTGCAATCATACAGGAGAAATAACATGCTATCAAGCACAATACCAGACCACATAGGCAAGGGAGCTGGGCTCTACCGAATACCAGCAAGCAAAGCCATACAGTAACAATACAAGCAGAGGAAGCAACTCAACCTCTAGTGCAATCATGCTCCTATCTTACATCAGTCTAGATATGAACTTATTCTAATGCATCAAGCAAGTCAAACAAGGCACATCAGTACAGTAAAGAAAACAAGCAGACAAGAAAGGAAACAGATCAACAACTCCTACAACTAAACCAACTTGACAGCAGTCCAGTCATCAGACTTCAATTGCTCTTTAAGGCTATCATCTTCAATGGCAAGTATCAACTTGCTTCTTCAAACTTCCACATAAGTATCCACCTATTCTTTCTTCTTCAAGCTTCAGCTCTTCAGTCAATTCCACCTTCAGGCTTCACTCCTAACTGCAAGTATCAACTTGATTCCTTCAGGCTCTCAATGCATCAATGTAAGTGTCAACTTATCCTTTATTCCTCAAGCCTCAGCTCTTCACTCAATCTCAATTGGATCTTCTTCACAAGTATCAACTTGGTCTTCAAGCTTCAGCTCTCTCTTCTTTACCAGTATCAACTTGGTCTTCTTCTCCTACCAGCTTCAGCTCCTCAGAGTAATCTCCAAACACAAAGAAGTAGCAACTTCATCCTTCAATCTTCTTCAAGCAAGGAACTCCATCCTCTAACATGGGGGAAAGATTCATCTATCAAGAGCAAAGTTTGGATGATTGGTAGCAGAGTGAAGACCAAAGGTCACCACTGAGCATCCTGTCATCAGAGAAAAGGACCCTCAAAGGTTCTACCAATTTGCAAAGAGCCACACATCCTACCAAAGGAGGGATGAGGCCTTTACAAAGGGACCTTGCATCATAGGGAAGAATGGAATTGATCAACATATTCCATGTTTATGAAGGAAGAGAACTATCTAGAAGCTCTACCTACAAAAACCTTAATCTTAACCTAATCAAAACTACACTACAAGAAGGGAAGATCCTCACATCCAAGCCTCTTCAAGCAGTCCAATGCATCTTCAACTTTCCTTCATCATCATCCAAGAACAAGCAAAGCAAAACCCTAATCTAAGGGAACTAGAGAAGTTAATCTAATTGAATTAGTGCCTCATAATCATCTAAAACTAGCATCTAAACTAAAATCAATCAAAAATAGTAAACTATATTATAAATTTCTACAAAAATTCCTAAGGGATCCTAATTCAATTAAGAATGCCTCATACAAAAACCAGGGACTAAATCATCTATTAAGTCCTAAAATTAAGTCCTAAATCCAAAGGTATCAACCATAAACCCTAAAAATGGAGCTTCTAAAGGTTTCAACCTAAACTACCACTTATGCTCATCACAAAAATGTGAAAAAAAATCTATGGGGATCATGCATATCTATGCTAGCCACATACCAAAAATCAGGGCAAGAATCATCACCCATAATCACACAAAATTCCACAACATCAAGCATCAAGCATGACTATTTTAATATCAATTAAAATGTGAAAATTCCCATAAAATCAGAAAATGCATGAAATAAAAATATTTCTTCTCTAAAAAAAACTAGATTCAATCATGAATTCAATGCAAAAAGAATGGGATTAATTGAGTTATTTTTCCATTTTTTATGATTTAATCAATAACCATGTATAAAAATGAAAAATTAAAGAAAATCAAAATAAAATAACCAAGCGCGTGGTGCAGATAGTAATGAAAATCAGTTCAATTCATGGATTGGGCCATCAGGGGGGTGTGGTTATCAGTCTGAGACTTAGGCCCAAAACCACAACTTAAGTGAAACGCCACGTTTCACATTAGTTCAGACTCTTCACAAAATGAAATTAATACGTGGTCGTTGGATCTTCATCTGGTCAAAGGTCTCAGCCCCATCCAATGGCTCTAAAGTCATCTTCAACCTTTTGAATCTCTGAACCTCGCGTGCAGCCACGGCCACCGCCGGTGGTGCTCCGGTCATCGTCCCCAACCCTAACTCTCTCCACAGGCCTCCATTGCAAGTGGTCTATACACGAAACTTGTCCCAAATCTCACAAGGAACTCACTCATACCATTAATTCAACCTAAATCCTCAAGATTCGCAAGAACCAACTCAACCGAAAATGGTAACATCCTCAATTGGTCACTAATTCTCAAACTAATGATATGAAATCCTTCCTACACCGTTCTACAATGCATCTATCATCCTAATTCCTATTGATTCTAACTAAAACAAGCCAGAGATCAAAGGTTACCAACCTGAAAATTTCGCGTGCACAGAAGTAGCAAGACCTCAAATCAAGCCCTCAAATGCTCCAGACTCCTTCAGTGAATCACTCCCAAGCTTCTGTATGCAATAGAATTGATTGAAATGGATTCAATCCTTGGATTCGAATCTGAGTTGCAGGTGGAGAAATCTGAACTCAGGAACACCAATCATCCACGAATTCCCTTTGATTATGATCTGGAATCATTCCCTAGCATCCATGGAAGAGATTGCAATCAAGAAAATGGGTGGAAAATGAGTGAAATGATGTAACCGAATTCAGTTGCAAGCAATGAAGTTTCAATCTCAATCTCTGCTCTCTCCTTCAATCATCACCAACCTTTCATCTGAACCTCTTCTACTCAATATATAGACCATGTGTGGATGATCTAGAAAGCTCTAGATCCTTCCAAGGAGAAATTCAATCTCTCATGACATGAGAAGTTCACTTATATGCCATGGTGTGCACAACTCTGTAAACAACTTGAAATCAATCCCATTCCCTTCCAATTTCTCCCTCATGACATTTTGGAAGCGTTTGGCTTGCAAGGGATCTTGATCATGCCTTGAATTTGAGTTTTGCAAATGTTACTTAAGATGTAAGTAACTACTTTTCAAAGCAAGTCCACAAATTAGACCTCAATTCAAAAATATGGCTAAACCAATGTTCTTAAAATGCTTTTTAGAGTCAAAATGACCTATTACACGCCTTGGTTTGGATGTGTAGATCAAAAGTATCAATTCCCAACTTTGGTTCATTTAACTTATACCCTCATTTTAGGTCATTTTTGCAAATTTGAGCTACAAGCAAATCCAACATCTCATGACCTCTTGACTAGCCTTAAAACATCATTTTGAACAAGTTTGATGTTGAACATTTTCTCATTTGAAGCTTGGAAATAGGAGTTATGGCCTTATGGTTGAAATGACCTATAATCTCCAAATGACCAAAATGCCCTTGACTTGTCAAAGCCATAACTTGAGTTCTACAAATCCTATCAAGGACTTCTAGTACTCTCTAGAAATTTAAGAGGATAAGGAACAACATTCATGTTGACCAAAAGTTCATAGGAATCATCCTTCTAGGGAAAAAGTTTCATGCAAGTTGAACAACTTTCAAGCCCCCAAATTCACATACCTCAGATGACCTGTAACTTTTCAAAGTCATAACTTGAGTTCTACAAATCCTATCATGGACTTCTAGCACTCAAATTAAAGCTAAACTCATGCTATACAACATTCATGTTGGGGGTAAGATGAGATGACAATCACATCTTGAGCTAAATTGCCTTGAAGATAGGGATCAAACTAGGGGATTTTACACTATCAAGCCTTAGAAACCCTAGCTTGAAACTTCTCAAACTATTCAATCATGATGAGTTGACCTTGGAATCGTCCTTATAGCATCTCAATGCCTCAATCCATGATCACATGGCCTTTGAGTTAGGTCTCAACCTCCTTCAAATCATCAGTTGACTTAGGGTTGACCCAGTCAAACCCTAGATGCACCAATCATGGCTGAGGCTTCTTAATCTTGCACAATGACCTGTCCAGGCCTCAAAGTGATCTTCAGCACTTCTCATGAGCTCTCTCAAGACCTCAAGTCTAACTTCTTGGCTTCAGAATCATCTGATGACTTCCCACAACTCTCAAATTAGGAGGCCCACATACTTGGCTTCAACCACTCTCTCTGAGGATCTTTTAACTTCTCTGACAAGGATATCAATCCTTGAACACTTGAATAACCTTCTTAGCTAGCTTCAAAGTCTTGTGTAGCCCTTGATTGGTAATCATACCTCTTGATCTCCTGCATACATGTCAATGAAATGCAAATGATAATGCTAATGTGAATGAAATGAAACATGGGCTAGGTAAAGAAAAGTTGGGCAAATTTTGGGGTGCAACACATCACAGGTAATATCTCCGTCAATCACGGGTAAAAATCTCTGTCAGCACAGGTAACAATCTCCGTCAACACGGATAAGGATCTCCGTCAACACGGGTCAAACTAGGTAAACTCTCCGTCAACACGGGTAAGGATCTCCGTCAACACGGGTAAAAATCTCTGTCAACACAGGTAACATCTCCGTCCATCACGGGTAAAAATCTCCATCAACATGGGTAGAATCTCCGTCCATCACGGTAAAATCTCTGTCAACACAGGTAACATCTCCGTCCATCACGGGTAAAAATCTCTGTCAACACAGGTAACATCTCCGTCCATCACGGGTATGGGTAAATCGCTCTGCAATGCAGATATAATGCAAATGCAGGATGCAACCACAAGCACTGGCTGCCGGAGAAAAGCTGGGTACAGAACCGCTTCAGCAAAATAAATGCTGAAGACAAAGCTAATTCCGCTGGGGATAACCGGGTATCACAAAATTATGCCAGCAAAATAAATGTTGGAAAGGTGAACCGACTCCGCTGGGGGAGCAACAATCCTGCTGAGGAATAGCTTAACAAATTCAGAGTTACGAACTCTACAGAGGATGAACAACCTATTGGAGGAATGACAACTTGCTGGAGAACAGAAAGGACGGTCCTGCGTGGGGATGATCCTTACAAACCACTGACAACCTGGTTGTACTCTGTGAGGACTTCACTAGGGAAGTAATGTGCACATGACTACCTGCTGGGAATGCACCACACTGCCTGACCGCTTGCTAGCCTGCATTCAAATCTTCTGGGGATAAAATGTGAACTTCCATCTGCTGGGGAGGAATAAGTTTCACATAGAGCTTGCTCCTACGTTATGTGACTCCAACTGGGGAAACACGATCCCTGCCTAGGATGCACCTGGTTGGGGAGAATCTATCTCCGTTCAGGGAGACACATTAATGCCCACACTCTCCTGTTCAGACTCCGTGGGGAAACACAACTGAACCTGCTGAGGAGGGAGGAGTCATTCTGCTCGGAAAAACGTGCCATGAAACGAATTCGAAATGGCTTGCCCCAAAATCTACAACAATCTTTTGACTAACTCTGCAGATATGGAGAGGAACGGCTCTTTCGCTTTCAGCTTTTGCCCCAGCCTGCGGGATTCTCGTCGTATCCTCTCAAAAGGAAACCTGAGGTCTCTGTACTCTGGTGGTTTGATACGAACAGCTTCAGCACTTTGAACCTCATGGAGGTGCTTCAAGTTAATCGACTTCAGGATAAGGATAGCTTTGGCGCTCTCGGGGTGACCTGCCCTAGTCTTGTCATGACTTTGCCCCTCATGGGCTGATCTGTGGGGAGTAGTACCCTTAGCTGCGAGAGGTTTGCTGAATCTCGGCCTGATTGCCCCGGATTACCTGACTTCTGGATGGCTGACTCCCATGCCGCGACCATTTGACATAACTTGCCCCGGTTCGTCGGGATATTTCGGCGTCCTGCAATCTGTCCTGATCAAGTCTTTCCATCGTGGAAATTTTCCCGCTGTCAAGCGCTTACTCGCTAGTAAAACACGTTGTTCTGCATAAAAGACATATCAAATGCAATGCATATGGCAGTTTTTAAAATCCAATCTGTTCACTGGAAAAAAATTTATGACATAAAGTGTATGAATCAATTATCAGAATGTCAATATTAGTGCAACGCTGCAAGAGGAATCCTTTTAGGAGTCAATTCCGATGCGATCTTTATCGAAGTATGCTCTCGAGCTAAACCTGTTTCAATTAGGATTTTAAAGGTTGTAACGTGGTCAGGTTCACGGTTTACGAAAGAAAAGATAAAGGCTCAAAATTTGTTTTAACCCACCCATCCTCCGTGATGTTCTCCGATCCTATGTTCAGCTAATTCGACCTTAGCGTTCTCCTTTCAAAGGTTGAGCGACAGTTCAAGAAATTACACTTTTTGAAGTGACAGTCGCTCCCTTTTCGTCTTTTGGCGTCCGGAGCCACACGATTTTGTTCTTGTTTGAGGATTTTTCTTTCGCAATCCTTTTTCGTTTTTCGTTTCTCGCTTTCCCCTAACTTTTGCCTGGACTAACTCTTTAGTGCTTCTTCAATTTTGGGGTCCAGCGGGGTACCCTAATTTTTGCCTAAGTCGCTTGCTTTCAAGATTCGACTTAGCGGGCTTTTCTTTTCGATTCTTTTTTCTCTCTCTTTTTTTGGAACAAATCGTGTGACATCGGCTCGTATGACTTGTTTGAAAAGAGATTGTGACTGTTTCACTCCTGATCGACCAGGCTTAACCATTGTGGTTTTTTAGGTACGACCTATATAGGTGTGCTCTATCCTCGAACAGACACTCCTTTTGTAATTCGAACGCTTGGTCAAATTAACTGACACCTACCATGCCCCGGGTTAATATTGAGGGTTTTTGATTTTCATAAAGAAACTCCTACTACTAGGCTCAAAGGGGTTAACAAGGGATTATATTCCTTATATCTTCGGTGTTTGTGAATTGAAACAATGCATGTACATCATGAACAGGTTTTTATTCAAAAGCATAGCCTCGGAAGCTTACGCATCATTGGATTTCGTCATCCTCCCCAGATTCTGCTTAAACAAGCGTTTGAAATAAAAGAAAGCAATATAGTGAACACGAATGGATTAATTCAAAACATGCCTATTTATTTCATTATCAATGTCAATCGAAAACAACAAGCTTTACAAACAAAATTTGCAATTAAACAGGAAAGCAACTACAAATGTAAAGAAATGACATGAAAAATGCAGATTGCTAACTTCTAGGAACTGGGCTTTCACACTTATTTGCTGCTGAAACAACCATCTTCAAAGTTGCTTATTGAAACCACTCTGCTCAAAATGGCAAACAGGTGAACTGCCTCTCTGGCTTCTTCGGGTTTTGCCTGGCACGCAGGTTTGATCGATAACGGTAAGGCTGCTGATTCTGGAGAAGAGCTGATGTCTGTTGCAAAGACTGGACGCATTGTTGACCTTGAACAGTTGAACCACTTGGAAGTTGAGTCTGAAATGACAAGACTCCTTTTGTTCAGGTGCTTTCATCCTCAAACTTGGTCTAGGCACAGGCAACAACTGAGGACAGGGGGATTCTGACACCATTGATTGCAGGATATACTCCTGAACTACTGCAGCTTCGGGAACATCCATCATCTTGGCAACAGCTGGAATAGGACCATCAGGTACAGTTACTCCACTCGACGTGAATTCAATAGCTTTTGAGTCAATCAGATCTTGAACCTTGTGCTTAAAAGCATGACAGTTCGCAATGCTATGCCCAGTTCCCCAGAGTGGAAGTCGTAACGGGCGTTCATATTAAAACCTGACGGTAGCTTACCCTTCGGTGGATCCAAAATCCGAAGTTCGACCAACCGAAGATGAAACAAAACTTGCAACAACTGAGCGTATGCCATTGGAATCTGGTCGTAAACTTTGCCCCTCCTAGTCACATGGTTATCCCGAGAAGCAATGCGTTGGAGAGCAAAATTTAAAGCTCTTTGTCGTCCATTAGACATCCGAGGCTTATCAACCCTTGGCACAGGTCGCACGGGCACAGGTTCCACAGACGCAAGTGGAACAAGCATCTTCGCCGCGGCTTCAGGTAGCTGATCACCTTCTTTCCTAAGCATATTCTTGATTACTTCCATGATCAAGCCCATCTGGGTCTTCAGCTTGTTTTCCTCTATGAGTGTCTTCTGATCCAGACGCAACTCTTGCATGTCCCTTATAATCTGCCCCAGCTAGCCTCGAATCCCACTCAGCTCTGCTCGTACCTGTTCCATAGCCTTGTGGGGATTTCTGCAATCTTCCTGATCGGATATCCTGAAATAACCTGCACCAACAGAGGGTTAGGAAAACAGCTCGAGGTACCTGTTATGCAAATGATATACAGATGCAAGTGCAAACATGTAAATATGCGACAGGGGATCAAGCTTGCTGATGTAGCTTAAGAATAATCAGAAGTTTGTCGTGTTGTAGCTTGAGAATAATCAAAAGTTTGTTGTGCTGTAGCTTAAGAATAATCAGAAGTTTGCTGATGTAGCTTGAGAATAATCAGAAGTTTGCTGATGTAACTTGAGAATAATCAGCGCTTCGCCTTGATAATAACCAACCACAATAGGAACCCTTGGATCAAATTCACACTGATAAAGAAGAACCGGGTTTTCTGAAGTCTAGAGTTTCCTGCACAACCCCAACCCACTCACGGGTATGGACTTAATTCGCCGACGAGGTATGACATCTTATGCGGTCATCAGTGTCACAGACTTTCAAGAGTAATGATACGATACCCAGAGTCGACAACCCTCAAATCCAACAACTAGTCGAGCCCAAAGGGCCAGGCCAGAGGTCAACAAAGAGAATCTCGTCTGAGCGCGGATTTCATGGCAAGCTGGTGCATGCAAAGCATACAGGCTTACCACTAATCTCCAATTCTAAGTCTACGTCTATGCTCAAGCCCAGGTCCGGCTTATCTCTCAAAGTAACACCTCTCCCCAAGCACAACAGTAATAATATAATACTGAAAATAAAGTGCGGAAAGTAAAATGTGAAAGATAAAAGCAGAAATATAAACCCAAAAGATAAACAAGCAAGCCCTCGGATAGACTCTCGTAGGGGACGTTGGATCCCCAGATTGACTCGCATAGGAGACGATTATCCCCAGCAGAGTTGTCAGCTGTCGCTACCGCGAAAATAAGGTGCCGACAAAACAGAAGAGTCGCCACCTTTCGTTATTTATCCCTCGGAACGGGAAAGGAAACGATCGGAAAAACATGACGAAAAGGTATAAGACAAGGTCATCGCAACCAATGTCTGGGTTTGGGAGTCAGTTACGCAAGGGGAGGGTATTAGCACCCCTCACGTCCGTCGTACTGGACGGGATCCACGCTTGTTGTGTTTATCTGATGGGTTTGTTATAACTATCTACGCTAAAGGTCTGGTCTGAAAAGAAAAGAAAATGACTCGGCAAAGCGTCGCACTTTATGCCTACGTATTCCCATCTGGAACGAGAAATCAGAGTCAACGTAGTTCGCCTAACTACCGGGGAAGGTTGCTCGCCAAGATATCGCATCTTGTGCCTACGTATTTTCACACGGCGCGAAAGATCAGAGCAAATGTAGTTTGGGACACAAGAGACACATGTTTGTCTTTTTTATCCAAGTAGGGTTAACAGACAGTTCCAGCAGTTTGGTGTATGCAGCTCGACCTTTGGAGACTTAGGCGTTTACCGTTTGCGGTAGAACCGAGAGTTAACAAAACTCTCCTTCTGAAAAGGGAATACAAAGATCAAACATTTTTTGTCCTCTTGCCGGCAAAACAGAAGAGTCGCCACCTTTCGTTATTTATCCCTCAGAACGGGAAAGGAAACAATCGGAAAAACCTGACGAAAAAGGTATAAGACAAGGTCATCGCAACCATTGTCTGGATTCAGGAGTCGGTTACGCAAGGGGAAGGTATTAGCACCCCTCACGTCCATCGTACTCGATGGGATCCATGCTTGTTGGGTTTATCTGACGAGTTTCTAATATCTATCTACGCTAAAGGTCTGGTCTGAAAAGAAAAGAAAATGACTCGGCAAAGCGTCGTGCTCTATGCCTACGTATTCCCGTCTAGAACGAGAAATCAGAGTCAACGTAGTTCGCCTAACTACGGGGAAAGGTTGGTAGGTTGCTTGCCGAGATATCGCATCTCGTGCCTACGTACTTTCACACGACGTGAAAGATCAGAGCAAATGTAGTTCGGGACAACGAGAGACACAGGTTTGTCTTTTTTATCCGAGTAGGGTTAAGAGACGGTTCCAACAGTTTGATGTATGCAGCTCGACCTTTGGAGACTTAGGCGTTTACCATTTGCGGTAGAACCGAGAGTTAACAAAACTCACCTTAAGAAAAGGGTTTCCAAGGATTAAAGGTCCAAGAGGACAAAAAGATGTTTGATCTTTGTTTTCTGTTTTTTAGAGAAGTATCTTTTATGGATGTTTGCAACTGATATCGCACTAGAGACTATGACCTGAGAGTGAATGCGTCGCATGTCACTCAAAGGGTGCCATACTAAACATCCAGACTGTTGGAAAGAAACTCTCCAACAACCCTTTCTCAAGTAGCTTAAGGCTCGTAGCGTACGATGTCAATTAACCTTTATTACTGTATTTTGATTTGTTCAAAGATGAGAAGAGAAAGAACACAACTAAGGGGAACTAGTCCAATCCTAAAGTTGTCATGCAAAGTTCATCCTATGGTCAAGGTTAGGAGGGAACTAGTTATTGTTGTCATGCATGGTTAAAGGCCTAATGTCTATCACATTCTATCTTGAACAAGAAGGAATGGAAATCCTAAGGGAAGGAAGACAAAAGAAAGAAGAAGAATACAAGTGTACAAATGCATACATGAAATGCAAGTATAGAAAGTAAAGATGCAATGCAAGTGAGGGAGGAAAATAGTGTGGGGCAGAAGCCTCTACAAGCTCATCTCAACCTCAAGCCAATCATGAAATAATGCGAGAGAATAGGAGAAAGAAGTGCAACAAGGGCAAACCATAAAAATCATACAAAAGGAAGTCCTCAAGGATTCACCACTTTAGGCATGCGTTAGAGACCTCCAAAGGAGGGACCTAAAACTTCCTTAAATGACACTCCAAGGTCATAGGACAGAGGGTAGCATATTCTAATCATACAACCTATGCCACAAATGAATATCAAGGATACAATGGTAAGGAATCAAGGGAAACCTATAATGAAAGGTACATAAACCACTATTTGGAATCACAATGTACAAGCATGAAAGTATAACATCAAATGGGGAAGCTATGTACAATATAAACAACCACCAAATGGTCCACAAGACCTATAATATGTCCACCATAAGAATCAATCACCATAATATCCATCACACAAGCAATACATGGCTTTTGGAGCCAAAACAATACAATTGTCCAAGTGGGAAAGCCAAATTATGAGTCCAATTGCAAAATAAGGAAAAAATAGTAAAATGCATCTAAAAATTCCAAATAATTTCTCCAAGCACCTACAAAGTGTTAGTAATCATAGGTTAAAAATGAAGCAAAAGAACCCAAGAGGAAGTGCTTAAGCAGAGGGCAAACATAAAGGGTACCCCAAAACTAAGGCAAAATAGAGCATGAACAAAATGCTACTCAAAACCCATGAAAATGGTACTATAAAATCCAGAGAAAACTATTCTTGAATCCCAAAGAATATGGCACAATTATCACATTTTTAATGGCAATAATAATGGAAAAAATCCTAATAAAATGAGAATTAATCCTAAAAATGATTTTTTAATTTCTAAAATCTCCTAACAAGTCCAATAATGTTGGGTAAAAATATCAAGAAAAAATAAGCAATATCTCTATTTTTACTAGAATTAAAACTAACAAGCAAAAATAAAAGAAAATGGGGAAAAAACATTGAAAATAATTAAACCGTGTGGCAATTAGCAAAGAAAATCAGTTTATCCTTTGGATTGGGTCTGAGATGGGGTGTGGATAGGAAATTCACTTAAGCCCACTCAAGAACTTAAGTGAAACGGTGCGCATAGGGCGAGGGGTTACGTGGCACGTTCGCGTGCGTGATCTGTGTACTTGGTCAAGGCTTTCATTCTGATCCAATGGCCAGGACGTTTCTTCTTCATTTGAAATGGAAAGGGAGGGAAGTATTGCAAACCGGTCGTGTGTGGTGGCCGGACGGTACTCCGGTCACCTTCTCCAAACCCTATCTCACGCAAATCTTCACCAAATGCAAAACTTTCTGAACCAAAAATGTTTCTTTTTTCACGTAGAATACAAAGACGATAAGGAATTGAACTATTATCAATTAAAACACCCAACCCGTGTTCTTCCAAGAAACACCCAAGAACACGAAAATTTCGTGAAACTCCTCCAAAGGGTACCAGAAACGAACTACTTTTCAAGGGGATTCCAAATATGTGAAAATGGCATCTTAAAGACTCCTAATTAGTGAGTTATGATGAAATGTAAATACCTCTGCAATTTGAGATGGATAGATTCAAATGTCCACTGATCCTTCAAGAAATCTATGCAGAATCAATCAGTCATGCTCCTAGAGGTGTTTGGATACTTGAATTGGCTTGCATTGGGGTGGAACTTGGAATTCGAATTTCAACTTGAACCTCACTTTTTCAATATGCTATCACTCTGTTTCTACACCAAAACTCTCCAAAAAAATCATGAACTTACTCCATATTACTTATAGAAATTGTTTGTGACAAATTGGGGGCCCAAAAATGGCTTGAACATCAAATTGGATTTTGGAAATTTTGAAGTTGGAGGCCCATGGAAATGGATGAATACATGAACAATTTCCCTTGTTTTTGACCCAATTCCCTTCCTTGTAATGTAAGGAAGATCTATGGCTCACAATTGTTCCTTGTTTCAATCTTAATGGCCATGATTCATTATGTTGCTTAATTATGAAGAAAGCTTAAAATAGCCCATGAACCATGCCTCAAATGCAATTGATTTTGTCACCAATGATCTTAAAACATATTTTCCCTTCAAAATGAGCACAAATATGACCATATTTGATTTAATTTTGGCAAGATCACAGACTTGACTTTTCACATGCTTTTACCAAAATTCCTTTCACAAATCTTCAATCATGAGCTAGCCCATTGATAACTTAAGGTTTGGTTGACCAAATGACCCCATTTGGAGCAACTTTCATGTTGGAAAAAAGTTCATTTGAGTTAGGCAAAGTGGTGAGCTTGACCTGTAATTTTATGACATGTAATCTTACTTTCCCGAAATACCCCTGACTTGTAAACCTCATAACTTGAGTTCTACAAATCAGATGAAAGACTTCTAGTACAATTTGGAAATATAAGATCAAGAACTACAACTTTCATGTTAGCTAAAAGTTGAGGAAAAACATCCTTATAGGTCAAAATCTACTTGGAAGTTGGTGAACTTTCACAGACAAATTTCACATTCCACAGATGACCTGTAACTTGTCTGGACCATAACTTAAGTTCTATAAATCCAATGGAGGACTTATATTACTCAAATTAAACATAAGAGAATGCTATACAAGTTTCATGTTGGTCAAAAGTGGAGATGAAACTTGCATCTTGAGATAAGTGGTCTTGAAGTTAGGTACTAAATAGGGGATTTTACCTTGAGAACCCTAGTTTAGCAACTCCTCACACTCTAAATTCTTCTTGGATTGATCTTGGAATAACATCTCAAATTCCTCAACACAACATCCCATGATCACCATGACTTAGAAATAAGCTTTTAACTCCTTTGAAATCAACAGTTGACTTAGGGTCGACCAGATGAAAACCCTAATTGCAACGCCTTCAACTGTGGCTCTTCCTACTTGCCATAAACACTTGATTGAGCTCCCCCATGACCCTCAAGGCACTCCATGAGCTCTATCCACACTCTATCCATGATTAAGGATTCACAACCCCCCGATGGTCTTCAATTGGCTCCCAAGTTAGGAGATGAACCGCATACCAGCATCTTAACTTCTCAAGAGCATAAACCACTTCCTGATGACTTTAGTGACCTCTCAAGCTTGCACAAGACCTCTAGATAGGCTCCTCTTGATATAAATCACACTTGATCCCCTGCTATATGAACAATGCTATGCTATGCAAATGCTAGAGCCATGATATTCTAATGCGATGAAACATAAACCAAGTAAGAAAAGGTTAGGAAAATTTTGCGGTGCAACACATACAATTCGAATGAAAATCGGAAATATAAGAAATAGCATCGCAAACATTGAACAAAACAATGAGGATACAAGAATAAGTCAATTAGAAAATCAAAGTTTAATGCGAAGTTACCAAGTTTATGTGACGAAGACGATGTAAGAACGTTGCAACAGGTATGGAGTTTTCGCTCTTGCTTTTTCTATTGCTTTGTCTTATTCTTTGTTCTACATTGTTGATTTTCAAACCACCTTCTTCTTCTTCTTGATTCTTCTATGTTATGAATTGGCTGCGTGAAGTAGTGGTGACTTGCTTCTGCGTGGTCCTGTGACATGCTTCTTTTGGTGTATGTCTGCAAATTGCTGAAGCTGCTATGTTACGATTTTCTTGGTTTTTGTAGGTTCTTGTGAAGATGGATTGGGTGTAGGGTAAGAGTGGAGCAGGCCGTGGATAGAGACTGATGAAGCTTTGTAGTTTCTTCACTAAAGATGATGAATGAATAGAGAAACATCTTCTGCAGAATCAGTTGCTGCAGAATTATGAAGTCGTCGCCTTTTTTTTATTTTGATGCATGTGATTCTCTGGTGTGATAAGGCTCAATTAATGTAGCTTTTATATCAGGAATTTGGGAGTGTAGTATAGCGTTTTCAATTTGAAATTTTTTAGGGCTAATCTGTGTATTATTGTGAATTGTGGTACTGATTTGTAGTGGAGCAAATTCTGTCGTGGCTGGTGTACTGCAAATTGGCGGCTGAGTGTTGTATAACTTGTAGTAGGGTGGGTCTTGTGTTATATATTACAAACTCAATTCCTTTTCTGTCACAAAGTTTTCCTTATTTTTATCTGTTATGAATTTCTATTCTAAATTTTGTTATGTATTTGCTTTTTCCACCTGCTGTGTGATTATTTTTCTGTTGTGCACTTTTATTTTGCTGCTATGTGGTATGTTGAACTTGGAGTGAAGAATTTCTATGTGGCCTACATATTAATGACTTCCTGTTAGAGACTTTTGTAAAGAAACTTTGTTAGAGACTAATGCCGATAGGAATTTGGTTATGACGGTGGTAGTGATTCACGGGCCATGTCAGAATGCTAATTCAAAATTTGGCTAATAGGTTTTAGATGAAGTTGAATTATTATAGACTAATGGAATGACTGAACTTGGTTAATAGGGAAAACTATTTAGCTTGGCTTTGATGAAGAGGAAAACATATGAGTATTAAGATATTGTTGTTGATTTTGAATAAAATTTGGATATGAGATGGTTTTAATGGGTTTGGAAGAAAACGTTGACATAAAATGGTTTCAAATGTGGACAAGAATGGACATAGAATTGGACTTCAAAATGTGGATAGCATAAGTGGTTTGAATATTGGTTAGTTAAAAATGGATATGAACCAAGAATAGATCTAAAAATGGATAATAGATAAAAAAAATGGTTATGGGTCAACTTTGGATATTGAATTGGACAAAAAGAAATGATATAGATAATGGCATAGAAATTGATATGTGAGTGAGATTTGGATACGGTTCAATGGGATTGTATCCTAAATTCCAAATAATCCACATGGACCTTTCTTAACATGCTTAATTCAAATCAAACTTCCAATTCAAATCAAGCTTGCATTCTCAATGAATCCCCAAAATTTAATTAGTAAGCTCAAGTGACCATGACCCAATGCCCTTCAAACCAATTCACAAATGCCTTATCCTGATGACCATTGATCCCCTTAACTTGAAACCCTAATCTTGTGACCCTCGATTGATAAAAGTCCACAAGCTCAACCACGAATCAGAAAACCCTGATCTTCTTTGAATGCACATTAATGCAGAATTGACTTGAATTGTTCAGAGGAATTCAAACTCTAATCCACAGCCCTTCTTGATTATACCAATGAAGGAAGCTTGAGCCTTTGAAACTCTTGAGAGATCTCTTGCTTCAACTTGACTAAAGTATCCAGATAAATCACCTATGAATAGGGAAAGCTCAGGTCAAAAGAAAAATGCTTTGATCCATGTCTTAGGAGCTCTTGCAAATTAATGATTATGAATTCATGACCTAATGGATGACGCAGGTGAATGTGAAACATAAGCCAGTTAAGGTTAGAAAAAGTGAGGCAAATTTTGGGGTGCAATAGCTGCCCCTATTCAATCAACTTGAACCTGAAGGTATGAAAAGAAACCGCTTTCAAACATTCAAGATAAAGGGTGATTGCATACAAAAAGAACCCAGAAATTTCCAAACTCTGAGGAGATATAGAATAACGTGATTTCCAGCCGAAGGTGGGCTTAAAGACAGCGGGTACCAACCAAAAGTTGGGATAGTCAACATACACAAGATACCAACCAAAAGTTGGGATAGCAAGAGATAAAATTCAAAAGGGTACTAGCCGAAAGTTAGAATAAAGATTACTAACCAAAAGTTAGGATCTCCAGAGAGAGTACCGACCAAAAGATGAGAGAAAAATGATACTAACCAAAAGATAGGATCACCACAAGGGACACAAACCAAAAGATGGGATATGGCCCACAAAAGATACCAACCAAAAGTTTGGATACAAGTATAAGGTACCAATTAAAAGTTGGGATAAAAGGATATTAACCAAAAGTTAGGATCGCCAGAATACCGACTGAAGGAGAACTCACAAAAATGAAGACTACCAACCAAAAGTTGAGATAACGACTTCGCAGGGGAGAATACCAACCAAAAGTTGGGATAAAGTTGGAAACTACCAACCAAAAGTTGGGATGACCAACAGAAGGGGTACTAACCAAAATTTAGGATAACCACAAGGGATACCAACCAAAAGTTGGGATACGACCCACAAAAGATACCAACCAAAATTTGGGATACAACGAGGATATACAGGAAGTATAATCAACCAACTTATGACGTGAAAGGAAGATGACTCTGCTAGGGAATAAGAGAACACTGGTTCTATCCATTAAAGAGTTAATAGAAGGAAAATCATCCTTATCAGAGGGACACATCATCAAAGAGTTGATGGAAAGACTTCACTACAACGACACATCGTCAAGGGGTTGACGGGAAGATGACTTCTGGAATATCGTCATCAAACGGTCAATGGCAAGACAACTGACCTCGTCAAAGGGTTGATAGAGTAGAAGAAACTTCACCGAAGAGATGTGTCATCAAAGAGTTGATGGAAAAAAACCTGACCAAAAGAACACCTCGTCAAATAGTTGATGGGAAGAAGATTTGTTTGAAGAGATACATCGTTAAAGAGTTGACGAGAAGAAAAAAAATTCTGAAGAAACACATCGCCAAAAAGTTAACAGAGAGAATATTTGTTTGAAGAAACACCTCGTTAAAGAGTTGACGGGAAGAAGATTTGTTTGAAGAAACACCTCATCAAAGAGTTGACAGGAAGAAAAATGTTTCTGAAGAAATACATTGTTAAAGAGTTGACGCAAAGAAAACCTGCTTTTGGGATGTCGTCATCAAAGGGTTGATGGACAGGGCCTGATTGAGGGTAAGATCGACGTATGATCTAAGACCCAAAAGAAATTAAGTAGATGAGTTGATTGAAATGTCTGCTGGGGAATGGCTCGGCATTTTCTCTAAGGATATGCCACTGATTTGACTGAAAGTTGATTCGGGCTTCCACAAATAGTACAAAAACTGGCTTATGCTTCGCATGCATATGTTTGAATATGGTGTAATGCTCCATACGAGATGGAAATGCTGCATTTAAGGATGCAATGATAACTATATGCATGATGCAGACACAGGCTACTGGGGAAAGATGGATGCACCAAGTATGATTGGACTTTGTTGGGAAAGACAAGTGAAACCTGATGGTGATTTATTTTTGAAGGTTATATTTTTTTGGGTACTGATGGGGATTGGATTTTGGAATGAGGTTCCACTAGGGACTGGACTTTTTGGTGGTTCCCAATAGGGATTGGACTTTGGTTAAGGAGACGATGCCAACAAATTGAGCTTTTGGTTTAAGAGACACCAATAGGGATTGGGTTTTAGATGAAGGTGCTAATATAGATTGGGCTTTGCTTTGAAGGGGATGCCAATAGGGATTGGACTTTGATTTTTTGTTCAGTTTTACAAGGCTTCATGCTATGCTATGATAGACAATGTGTAATGATTATGCAATGATATGACGGTTCAACCGGTGGTTTTGAGGTAGGTCAGGTATGGCTGACGTTGGAAAGTGTCTTGTCTGGATACAAGATTTCTGGTTGAAAGGTTAGGGAATGGCTAACATGACTTCCCGAAATTCGTCTTAAACTTGAAGGTTGATAGAACCTGCTTAAGTCGCTTTGAATAGCTATGAAAATATGGAGAGGAAGCATTCCTTTGTCTCTCATATTTTCCAAGCATGTGGGATCTCTGAATCCTGATAGTTTAAGATGAGTTTCCTCAGCATTCTGAACCTCGAATAGGTGTTCCAGATTAACCGCCTTCTGAAAAGGATAACTTATATGCTCTTGGGGTGGCTTGCCCCAGCCTGTAAGCCATTTTTCCCCTGGCAGGCTAACTTGTGTAGGAATGCCTCTGATTGACCTTCAAGATATTTATCGAATCTCAACTTGATTTCCTCGGATTAGCTGAATCTTGGATGGTTGACCCTCCTGGTGGGATCATTTGACATGACTTTCCCCTGCTCAACAAAGTACTCAAGCGTTTTGCATCTTATCTTGACCAATCCTTCCATTGCAAAAACTCTTCAGACGTCAAGTACTTACTTGCAAGTAAAACAAAATCTTTTAAAAATGATGATTTAATGCAATGCATATGACAATTTTGAAATCCAAGTCTGTTCATTGGAAAAAAACGTTGTGACATATAGTGAACGAATAACTGATTAGAATGTCACATTGATACTAACCTGAGTGGTAAGAAGAAAATCCTTTTAGGAGTCAGTTTTTACACGATCTTTACCGAAGTATGCTTTTGAAACAAACCTGCTTCAATTAGGTCTTTTGAAGGTTGTAACGTGGCCTGGTTCACAGTTTGAGAAAGAAAGGATATAAGGATCAAAGTTTTGTTTTAACCCACCCATTCTCCTTGATATTCTCTAGTCCTACGTTCAGCTAACTCGACAGAAGCACTAACCTTTCTAGATTTATTGAATGGCATGAGTGATGATTAGGGAATTCACAAGGTTTTCAGAGTGACAGTCACTCACTTTTTGTCTTTGTTGTCTAGAGTCACACGACTTATTATTTATCGAAGATTTTTCTCTTGTAACCCTTTGTATTTTTTGCTTTTCACTTTTTCCCTAATTTTTCCTAGACCTATATTTTTTGGAATTTTTTGATTTTGAAGTCTAGGATGATGCCCTATTTTTTTCCTAAGTCACTTGTTTTCAAGTTTTTGACTTAGCGGGCTTTTTCCTCTTTTTTTTCTTTTGATTCTCTTTTTTGGAACAAATAGTGTGACACCGGCTTGTCTGACTTGTTTGAAAGGGTTGTGACTGGCTAACTCCTTGGTTGGTGAGGGATAACTATGGTAAGTTTGTGAGGTACGACCTCTATAGGTGTGATTGATCCTCGAACGGGAACACTCGTCTTGCAATTTGGACGCTTGGTCAAATTAACTGACACATACCCTAATCCAGAATATTGAGGATTTTTTCATTTTTCTAAAAAAAAACTCCTACTTCTAGGATCAATAGGGTTGACAAGGGATTATCTTCCTTATACCTTTGGTGTTTGGGGGTTTGAAACAATGCATGCACATCATTGACAAAGTTTTTTTCAAAAGCATACAATCGGAAGTTTTGCGTCTTTAAATTTCGTCATCCTCCCTCGAATTTTGCTTAAACAAGCGTTTGACATCAATAAAAAGTATAAGTTGACACAAATGGATTTAATCAAAACATGCATATTCATTTTATTATCATTATCAATTGAAAATAGACAAGTTTTACAAATGAAATTGCACTTTAACAAAAAAGAAACTACAAATGCAAAGAAATAACATGATATAAAAGATTGCCAGCCTCGGGGAACTGGGCTTTCCAATCTTGGTTTGCTATTGAGCTAGCCATCTTCAGAATTGCTCGTCGAAGTCAGTCTGATACTCATCTGAACACCTGTTCTCATAGAATTCCTCCATAACATGGATTGATGAACCCACATGACTGGATGAAGGAGGATTGTTGATTTGAATATCCTAAGGCGTGACTGAGAACATATTGGAGTCAAGTAGTGTCTGAATCTTGCTCTTAAGCACCTTACAGTCTTTGGCTGAATGTCCCTGTTCCCCAGCATGGTAGTCACAACGGGAATTGACATCAAAACTTAGTGGGTATGGAGGAATCACATGGTTTATCTCCTTTGTCACTATCAATCCATCTTTGATCAAATATGGCAACATCTGACTGTACGACATTGGCATCTGAGTGAAATGCCTCACTGCCTTCCTTGGTCTCTGCCAAACATACTGACGCAGCTGACGATAATATGACCCTTGACTCTGAGGAGGTCCTTGATCTGGAGAAGGGTATCGTCCCTACAGAGAGAATGGCATCTGACGTGGAGACCCAGAAGATTGCTGATTCTGAACAATTGAAATAACTGAGGACTGAGGCTGAGGTATCAGACATTCCCATATGGATTTACTTTCCTTCTCCCATTCTTCTTGAGAACTGACAACTGATTCACTTTCACCAGCTGAGATGTCTGAGAATTCTTGAATCTTTCCACTCTTGAGGCCGCTCTTGATATGTTCTCTAACTATTATCAAGTCAGAAAAGTTTAATGCCCTGTTACCAATCATCTTATCCAAGTATGAACCTTGCAAAGTACCTGTTGCACCCCAAATTTTGACCCCTTAGATCTTCATCATCATTTTAGGATCATATTCATTTGATTATCTAACCTTAACCTATTTCAAGTTTGTCTTTGTTAAGATACAGGTGAATTAGGGTTCCGTACAACCGAGAATCGAGGTTTCAATGGTTAATCAGTCAACGTATTGGATTGGTTCTCCCCGAAATAAGTCCCTACATCATCAAATATAATCCATTGAATCAAGTATGAATCCAATTTGAGGTTGTCACCCAAGGATCAAGAACAGTTCAGTTCAGGATACCCGATTAGGGTTTTCGATCAGGAAAAGTCAACTGTAGTTTGACTTTTGATTTAAATGGTGTTCCAATGGTGGGATCATGGTCCATAAAGTTCACATGGCTTATTAAAGTCTACTCAAGAAGTTTTAAGGCCTCAAAGGACCCGAAACATCAACAGTCGACTCGGTAGTTATCGATTGATCGTTCGGTTGACCGAAAAGTCAACTCTTCACTCATAAGGAATTTGACCTCAAAGTATGAAGAAAAAATGTTCCTAGTAACATATTACACATGTCCATGAATTTTCATGACCATTGGATCAAGGATTGAGGAGTAATCGAAAAATCGGGAAATTAGGATTTTGAAAGGGGCAAGACCATAACTCCCTAACCATACATCCATTTGAGTTGGTTCAAAGCTCATTGGAAAGCTATTGAAAATTCCTACAAAAGTCCCACAGTGGTCCATGAGCATAAAATGCATAGATTTGGAGTTATGACCAAGATCATTACAAGAGGGAAAAATAACTTAGAAAAATTTCTAAGTTATTGGCCTTTTTAGGCATGTTTTTAGCCAAGTTTGAGTGGATTTTTGACCTAGTTCCATTGGGAATCTGAAGATCATGAAAACATGAAAGTTGTAGAGCTACATGAGGGCTTTTCAAAATGTACTAGAACTCCTCCATATCCCTTATGAGTTGAGAGTTATGGATCCAACAAGATGAGGTTTCAACACTTGAGTCCAACATTTTCACTTTTCACAAACTCACCTTTTGATCACTTGAGCTATTCTCAGCCCTTGGATCATGTTTGTATCTGATATTTAGGGATTATGATGAAGGATAATGCAGAAGAAGTGAAGGATTTGAAAGGTATGGCAAGTTGCAAGGAAGGTTGCAATATTTTATTCAAAGAAAATCAATGAGGAAAGAGAAACTTTCCATGAAATCTGCAGCAGCTGCTTCCCTACCCTCTATGCTCTCTTAAATCACTTCATGTCCCTCATTTTACTTGAGTTTTTTACTGCATTGAACCAAGGGAATGATGTACTCAGCTTCCATACAATCTTGAATGAGATCTCATTTTCAAAACTCCCACCAAAAGTGCCAAAGTACCAATATGCCCCAAGCCTTGCCTTGCCTATAAATAGAGGTTTTCTATATGTTGAAAGGTACACCAGAGCACTCTAAAACCCAAGAGAAAACCATAGCTCTCTCATCCTTTCCTTGCTTTTACTTGAAAGTGAATAAAGTCATTCAAGAAAACCTCAAAAATCTGTTTTGTTCAAGTTGCATACCAGAGCCATCACCAAGCATTTAAACACTCCATAGACCATCTACACAACCCCTAAACCATGTTTGTAAGGTGTTCCAACCACTAACTCAGTCAAAAACACCATAACTCAAAAAGTCAACTTCCCACACCATGAATGTTGACTTTCTTGCACAAAATAACACCATTCACTACCTAGATCAGTTTTAGGTCTATTGACACCTTGGACACCTTGAATATATGTTTTACTAACTGCCCAAGACACTAAAAACCAGTTGCGATATCATCTATTGAAACTGTCATCAAGGATCACTCATTGCTTCAAGAAGAAGTAATTTCAAAGCTTGCATCAAGGGAGGGATATCTTGCTCAATCAAAGTTGCCAGCTCACTTTGGAAGTCTACAAGAGGTAGGTGGTCTCTAGGTGTTGCCTTTTCTCATTGATATGCATGGGTTAGAAATGTTGATCATATGCTGAACTTGATTTATGCTTGCTTGTATGAGTTGTAACTCACATGTTAAAGTATGTTTATCTTGATGTTTAACATTGTCATGTTAAAATGTTTGAACTGATTTTGTGCTGAAAATTGGTTCTTGTTTGCTTGTTGAGTTGTAACTCTCATGTTGAATTGAACTGATGTTTGATGTTGGCATTGTGATGTCAAAGTTTGTTGCTATTTCTATTTTAAACAAGTCTCTTTTGGTTATGATTTATTTTGTTAGTCATGTTTAGGCACACTAGCTTGTAAGCTGCTTCTAGATCAGTTCGAGTTGTGTGTGTGTATTATCTTTGTGAAGGCACTGTTGTTGGAATTCATTATGAATGTTGCTGAGACTTGGTAATTAGGCTATCAAAATTGTTATTGATGTGGAGTTTGTCAACTCATGAGCATTAGATGTTAGACCATCATTAGGATAAGGTGTGCACTTTGTTATTTTCTTGTATGAGTTTAGGCTATGGAAGTATATGATGAGCTTAGGTTTAGCATGGTTATGTTGAATTTACACTCATTAACACCAAGGCTGCTTTGTAGAGTTAGAGGTGTTGTTTGTAGAACTGTCTAAATCTATTTTAGGGTCCTTGTTGTTTTGCTGAGGTAGTAACTTCATGTGGTGAGAGATTTAGTTTGAGAATTAGCAATGTTAGATTATGTTCATGACTGTTTCTAGGTTGGGTTTGTCAACTCATATCTAGCTTTTGCCAGGTCAGTTTTTATGGTGAGCAGTTGGTTTACACTATGTGTTTTTATCTGAGGTGAGGTTGTAACCAAGTTTGATGTAGTGAGGGAAGGGCTATCATGAACCTGTTTTGAATTTTTGGAGTTTTAGACTTTGTTGGCACATGGAAATGATGCTATGCTTGGCTGTCCAGTCTTGTTGATAGGGTCATTGATTTATTGTCTTGGTAGGCTTACATTTTAGTCTTTAGGACTTGCTCAGAATTCCCGCATGTCTGTATAAAGATGGTTGGATTGCAAGGCATTTGTTTTCACTTTGTGCAGATGTAGAGCAGGTTGTATGCTTTAGGTTGTCACCATTTCTTTTTTATCCAAGACTGTTCTTGTAGACATGAGTTGGTTAACTGATGTTTAGCTGTTGTTGTGTAGATCCTTAAAGACAGTTCCATTTTGGGTGGCTGTTAGTTACCATTAGTGTGATTTAGGTAAAGCTAATTGTTGTTGTTAAGCATTAGGGGGCTGTTATTGATTGGAGTTGAGGCTAGTAAAACTTTCTCTGCTGATGTGATGTATGGGGGCAAAACTATTACTATAAGACTGTCTGCTGGTTTGGTTCTCAGTTTTTTGTGGGCATAGTGTTGTGCCTGCTGTCCCAAGATATCAGGATTTTCAACTTAGATTCATATCTATTTGCAACAGACCTGTAGGAACTCATGTTTGGTTTTGACTCATTGTTTTACCTTTACTTTGGATGGCTGAAAAGCCAATGGTGAGCAGGTTCGTAATCAACTCATTATCTTGAGGTTGAATCAACCCTTGTTGGCCTGTAAGGTTACTTTTTTTGCTACTGCATTGATATGCATTGAATGCATTAATCAGTGGCATGTTGATTGAAAGGGGTTGCTGCTTTGGTGCTTTGCTTTAGTATCATAATACATTGCATTATCTCTTTAGAATCGCTTCACTAAATTAACCTTTTGATGATCACTTTGTGATTCTGTTGAGACTCTGAGTTTTTCTTTTGAAACTCATCTTGAATTTGACACTTAAAGCATGAGCAGACATGTGTTGGTCTTGGACTCACCCTCTTTTGATTGCTTTGTCTTGGCATATGTACAACTCATGTCTATTAGTTGCAACTCACATACTGTTTTTTGCTCCAATGTTATTTTGAATAAATTTCTTGTTAGAACTCATTCGATATGATGTTTAGAATTTGCTCAAACTATCTTCTACCATTAATTGCATCTGGTTTGATCTATGTTTGCTCGAATGCATCTCAAAGCTCATACTTGCGTGTTCATTCGAATTTTGTTGTGTGTGCATCATTTTAAGAAACGGTTGTTACCATCTTAATCCTCATAAAATTCCAAGTGATTTAGACTTTAATTTTGTTAGATTTGGTTAAGATTTGAGAAAATTGGATTGAAATCGTTTTCATCATTCTTGCCTTGAATTGCCTTGTAACCTTGCCCAGAAAATGCACATTTTAGGTATATCTTTTATTGGGGTGGCATAATACACAGATGTATCGCCACCCTAGTGGTTATGCCTTGCGTTTCAAATACCTTGCCTTGCCTCCTGACCTGAGTTCGATCCCTGTGGGACAACTCTTTTGTTTTTTTTTTGGATTTTTTTTCATGTTATGACATTTTCTTTCTTTTTTCCATCACTTTTCACAAGCGCACAAGTAGTTGAATTGGAAAAGTTTTGAGCTTGTGACCCCAAGGTCTTGGGTTCAAGCCTTGGGGGAGGCATTTCTTAATTTTTAATAATTAGATTTATTGGATTTTTATTTAATTGTCATTAATTTTAAAATTCATAACTCTTTCATTTTTAATCATTTTTAAACGATTCTTTTTGACAAATTCTCATATTAATGCATACTTTCATATAATGCTAAAATAATTCTAAAATTTTTATTTTATAAACACTTTGCATTATAGGGAATTTGCGATCCGTTTTAGGGTTTTAACCCTCCTACCTTTCAATCTTCATTTCAAAACTTTGGATATCATTTTCATTAAGTTTATTTTTGAAGTTTGGATTGAACTTGGCATATTAGCATCCTTGCGTACTTGAGTTTGACTGAAAAATCCTTGCTTGTAAGCATTTGTGTTTGATCTTCTCTTAAAACTTGAAAGTTTTCCCCGTGAAATTTTGAAGTTATAACTTGTTTGCATTGGTTGTTACCTTTATCTTTGTCAAGATATGTCTTTGATTTTCACCCCTTGTGCTTAAGTCTTGTAAGAACCCCTTCATGATATTGTGATATCCTTATACCTTATTTTGGTTGTAACCATTCATCTTGATTGTAATCCTTGCTTGATATTGTAATATGCTTGCATGTTCTTGGTTGTAACCATTCATCCTGATTGAAATCCTTGCTTATTGTAATATGCTTGCTTGTTCTTGGTTGTAACCATACCTCTTGTATTCATCATGTTTGAATGATTATGCTTTGTTAAGTTTATTTCCCCAAGTGATGGAACTCTTTAGTTCTCATCCCAATTGCCTCCTCTTTTCCCTTCCAAAGGAAAGTCTCTCTATTGACCCTTGGGTCATAGATAGCTCATTGAACATCATAGGTTTGGATAGAACATTTCCCCCTTTTTGGTCTGGATAGAACCAATAGGAGTTAAATCATAGGTCTGGATAGAACCTTCTCCCCTTTTGGTCTGGATAGAACCAATAGGATATAACACCATAGGTCTGGATAGAACCTTCTCCCCTTTTGGTCTGGATATAACCTCATAGGTCTGGATAGAACCTTCTTCCCTCTATTGGTCTGGAAAGAACCAATTGATCCTTATTCTGTAGTTCGTGCCTGAACTACGACCGCTCTGATTTCTTATTGGATAATGAGAATACGTAGGCACAAGATGCGATATCTTGACGAGCAACCTTCCCCCTTCTTCCTCCTTTTGGTCTGGATAGAACCAATTGGTGTTGCAACTTAGAGATAGGTAGAGTTTTGTTAACTCTATGTAAGAATCATGGAAATAATTACTTACTCCCCTTTCTTGAGTGTTCAACATAGATATAGAGAGTTCTCTTAAACTCTACACAAGCATGGATATGTTTGTTCCCCTTTGAACCTTGATCATAATCAAGTGTTCTTTAACCCTTGTGAGGTGAACTACGATTGCTCTGATTCTATCCTAGTAAGGATATGTAGGCAGAGGACGTGATGTCTTTGCGAGCAAATTTAAAAACTATCCTTAGGTATTAACCTACACCTTTTACCCAATCCCAATCCATAGAAAACATTTAGCAAACTTAGCATACAAACAAAAAAAAAGGTTCTTGTAGAGTACTACAGATGTTTAGGATGTGAAATACCTACCCTAGGCATAACCAACCCCGATCCCCGAATCTCTTAGCGTTGTTGTTACATCGTGCAAAAGGTTCTTTCTTTCTTTAGACCTTTCCTTTGGATAAATTAAAGTCTGGTTGTGAATTTAAGAATTAAGATTCAAGTTAATCAATAGCTTGGTATCACGATTCTCACCGCAATAGTACCCATGAATAGGTCAACCAATTCTCTATCTAGAAGTGGTGTTTTAACACGAGCGACTAACTCTCTCACTCTGTGTGCATACCCTCTGAAGGATTCATTGTCCACTTGAGATAAATCTTGCAACTGTATGCAGATGAGAGTCGTGTCAAGATTATAAATGTATTGCTTCACAAAGGCGTTGGCTAGGTCTGACCATGATCGGATGCAACCACTCTCTAACTACATATACCAACTCAGTGATGCTCCACTCAGATTGTCTTGGAAATGGTGGATCATAAGCTTGTCGGTATGGACATATGAGGTCATTCTTCTGCAAAACATCACCAAATGTTTCTTTGGGCAGCTATCCCCTTTGTACATCTCAAACTTTGGTGTCTTAAACTTCGGAGGAATCACAAAGCTAGGCACCAAACACATGCTTGAAGCATTCAAATTAAGAGCATCATGACCCTCTAGGGCATCAAACTTCTCCTCTAAAAAACGATACCTTTTCATAAACTCAACAGTCTGTGGGTCTTTAGGTTTCATTTTGGAACTACCCCTTGGAACTCTGGCACAGAGAATGTAAAAATCAGATAGTCTGTAGCATTAAGAAAAGAGGAATGTCCATCTCTGATAATGGTACGCTCATATAACTTGATCCTCAACAGGAATCTGCACATGCTGAGCTTGAGGAACATTGTTCATTGGAGGTGGAATAACATTCCCAGTAACTGGAGTTCTCTGAACTTTGGCCTCCCCCTTGTCATGACTGCGATAGCTTCCACAAGTTGATCCAACTGATTCTTCATCAATTCAACATATTTCCTTGTAACAAACTGATTTTGCTATCCTGAGTTCATGATTCTTCCAAAAGCTTATTCAAGTCTAATGCGAGTGTCGAGAAATCAACTGCGGGTCGGATAAAAGATGGATGAGATCTGCTATTTCTGGATGAGGAAAGATATGCAAAAATGATGCATAAATGCTAATGCAATGCAAAAATATGGATGCAACAGACATGGGATCAAAGCTTCCACATAGCTCTGATTAACTGTTGTGCTGCGGAATGAATAAACTCAAGAATCTTCTCTGAAGAAAAAATATCGGAATACCAGAATACCCAAATAATCAGAATACCAGAGTACCAGAATAATCAGAATACCAAGCTGATAAGTTCACACTGATAAGAAAACTGGAAAACCGGGTTGGTTGAAAGTCAATCTTTCCTGCAAAAACCCATTGCCTCTCACATGTGGGTTCTAGTCTTAAATGACATGGCAATCCTAACCGGTTATCATTATCACGGACTCTTAGATCGAGAAACAATGATACGCTCACCATTTCAGGTTTGTCATCATGGTCAATCAAGGAGGTCTCAACTGACTTCCCAATGAACGGTCTCCGGAGTCGTAAGTTTTCAAATTCAATACCCCTCAACTGCAGCAGACGCGCAGGATAGAGTATCTCCAAAGAAAACCTCGTTTGGACGTGAATTTCGTGCAAGCTTTTGTGTGTCTAGACGCCATACAAGCCCCCACTACTCTCCATACTAATCCTTTATTTATACTCAAGCCTGGGTATTGGGCTTATCTTTCATGGAATAACCCACCCAACAGTATAGCAATATCAACATAATAGGATAACAATAATAAAGTGCAAAAAGAAAATGCAAATGCAATAATATACAACAGGTACAACATACAAATGCACAAAAATAAACACCCAAAGATATAAAAAACAGGCAAGCGCTAGGATTGACTCGCATAGGGTACCAGAATCCCCAGCAGAGTCGCCAGCTGTCACAACTGCGAAAAAATAACTGTCGGAAACAAACAGAAGAGTCTCCACCGAATATTATTTATCGTAAAGTAGGGAAAGGAGATGGTCGAAGAAATCTTAAAAGAAAATAGAAGACAAGGTCATCGCAACCAAATCTAGGGTTCGGGAGTCGGTTAAGCAAGGGGAAGGTATTAGCACCCTGTCATGTCCGTTGTACTCAATGGGATCCACGCTTGTTGTCTAATCAAATGTATAGTTATCTAAAATATACTCCTAAACAAAAACGGGAAAGGGAAAGGAAAAAAGGAGACTCGATAGGACATCGTCGCCCTATGCCTACGTATTCCCTCGTGCAATGGGAAAGTTAGAGTCAACGTAGTTCATAAAACTACGGGTGATGGAGGAAGGTTACTCGCCAAGACATCATCATCTTGTTCCTATATATCCTCATATGGTATGGGAAATCAGAGCAAACGTAGTTCGGACAACTACGGGAAATGGTGTCGATCGCACTGGGGCGAGAGAAAAGGTTTGAATAATAGGTTGGTCTCGATCGCACTGGGGCAAGAGAAAAGGTTTAAATTAATAGGTTAGTCTTAATCACACTGGGGTGAGAGAAAAGGGGAGTTAGTTGTTAGTGTGCTCGCCAAGGATATGAATCCTTGTTCCTACTTATCCTTATTAGGGAATAAGGAATCAGAGCATCTGTAGTTCACGGTACTATGGAAAAATGGGATCTTGATTGTGCGGGTGCGAGAGAAAAGGTTATAGATCTGAAACGCCTTAACAAAAGTGAATTGGCTTTGTTTGAGATGCGTATTGCACTAAATTCTATGACATAGGAGTAAATGCGTCGCATATTGCCCCTAGACGAAACATATGCTAAACACTCTAGACAAGTTAGAAGAAATCCCTCACTCGTCATTTCCGATTCACTCAAGGCACGTGGTCCACAATACTCATCATTGTTATTAAGTGTTTTGAAATATGATTAAGAGAGAGAAAAGAAAGACGCAAACAAGGTCTAGGAGAAACTGAATCCTAACTGTTATCATACAATGTGGCCCTAAGGTCAGGATTAGGAGGGAAGCTAACCTAAGGTTGTCATGCTTGGATTGAGAGACTAATGTCTCTCCTACCTACAACTTAATCAGAAATTATATGGAGCTAGGAATCCTAAGGGGTCATGTGTATATGAAGTAATCAACTGGTAAACACAAAGCATCGCAATCACAAACAACATAAATTATCGAAACTCTAGTAAATATTCAAGAACAAAGTCATATCAGTCATCAAAACAAATATATACAAGTATCGTCAAAGAAATATTCACAAACACTAAAGAATTAATTAATGATAAAGTAGAACAGACTCCTAAAATATACAATCAAAACAAATAGAAAAAAGCTAAAATCAAAATTGAAATCAAAGTTTAATTAATTAAATTCTAATCCAAAGTTAAATCAAAATTAACTTCTAAAAAACTAAAATCTAAATATAAATAAATTAAATTAAAATCTAGTTTATAGAATTAAAAAAATAATCTAAAAATAAAATAAAATTGATTTCTAATTAATTAATCAAAATAAAATCTAATTAACAAAACAATTAACAAAATTCAAAAAAACAAAAATTAAAATCTAAACCAAAACAAAACCTCATTAGACTAAAATCTAATTACCTATATCCAAAATTAAATCAAATTAATCAAAATTAATTTCTAAAAATAATATCTAAACTAAGATCTAAAATTAAATTAAAAGTCAATTAATAAAATCAATATAATTCTAAAGTCTAATAAAATTAATTAAAAAAACAAAACAACAAATTAAACTCCAAGGGTGCAGATGCAATTGAGGAGTGACCAGAGCTGGCGTGTGAGTTCGTCTCAGGCCCAAGGGTTTTGTACTAGTCATCCAGGGTGTGAGCTGATAGGGAGACGGGTGTGAAAAGAAAAAAAAAACATAGGCCTAAGCCTAGTCCAATACCAACAAAAATAAAAAACCTAAAACTAAAAAGACTTCACTTCATCTTCTCCTTCGTTTCATATGCCTTCACGTTATGCAATACCTTACTGCCACAACCTCTCATCGCGCCGCCTCTCTTTCACTCTCTGTTCACAACTCGCACCGTCACAAAAACCCTCTCTTCATTTTGATTCTCTTCTTTATCACCTTTGGGCAGCCGTTCAATCAACCACAATAATGGCTCTGCTCAATGTTTCCCTTCCTTACGCACTCGAGACAATAAACCTTCTCAGTACAATTTGAAGGACAAACGGAAATACAAGAAATAGCATCGCGAAAATTGAACAAATAAATACGGATACAAGAACAAGTCAATTATAAAATCGAAGTTTAAAGCGAAGTTACCGAGTTTATGCGACAAAGACGATGTAAGAACGTTGCAACAGGTATGGAGTTTTCATTCTTGCTTATGCTATTACTTCGTCTTCTTCTTCGTTCTACACTGTTAATTTTCAAATCACCTTTATCTTCTTCTTTATTCTGCTATGTTACGAATTGACCGCATGATGTAGTGGTGACCTGCTTCTGTGTGATCCTGTGAGATGCTTCTTTTGGTGTATCTCCGTAAATTGCTGAAGTTGTTGTGTTGCGATTTTCTTGGTTTTTACAGGTTCTTATGAAGATGGATTGGGTGCAGGGTAAGAGTGGAGTAGGCCGTGGATATAGACTGATGAAACTTTGTAGTTTATTTACTGAAGATGATGAATGAATGGAGAAACACCTTCTGCAGAATCGGTTGCTGCAGAATTATGAAAAAGCCGCCGTTTTTTCTGTTTTTATGCAGGTGATTCTCTAGTGTGATAGATCTCAATTAATGTAGCTTTTATATTAGGATTTCGGGAGGGTAGTCAAGGGTTTTCAATTTTAAATCTGTTAGGGCTTATCTGTCTATTATTGTGAATTATGGTATTGATTTGTAGTGGAGCAAATTCTGTCGTGGCTGGTGTACTGCAAATTGGTGGCTAAGTGTTGTATGACTTGTAGCAGGGTGGGTCATGTGTTGTATATTACAAACTCAATTGCTTTTCTGTCACAAAGTTTTCCTTATTTTTGTCTTTTATGAATTTATCTTCTGAATTTTGTTATGTATTCGCTTTTTCCAACTGCTGTGTTATTATTTTTTTGGTTTTGCTGTTATGTGGTATGTTGAACTTGGAGTGAAGAATTTCTATGTGGCCTTCATATTAATGAGTTCCTTCATATTAAGAAATTTTGTTAGAGATTAATGCCGATTAGAATTTGGTTATGACGATTGTTGTTATTCACAGGCCATGTCAGAATGCTAATTCAAAATTTGGCTAATAATTGTTAGATGAAGTTGAATTATTATGGACTAATGGAATGAATGAACTTGGTTAATGAGGAAAAATAGTTAGCTTGGCTTTGATGTAAATTTGAAGAGGAAAAGTTATGAGTATTGTCGCTACCCCAAGAAGGAAATGGATAAGATGGTCTCACAACCAAGAGAAAGGGTTCGGAAGCCGGTTATGTGAAGGGAAGGTATTAGCACCCCTCACATCCATCGTACTCGATGAGAACCATTTTCTTGTCTATATGTGTAAGGATGTTGCTAAAGGATATTGCTTTCTAAGAGTACTCTAAAGGGGAGAGAGAAGGGTTGGAAATAAAAATGAGAGAAAAGAGAAGATGGAAAGGGGAAGGAGACTCGCTAGGACCTCGCGGTCTTATGCCTACGTATTGCCAACGGGTATGAGAAAGACAGAGTCAACGTAGTTCGGAGGAATATGGATGAAAAGATGGAAGTGTGCTCGCCGAGGATTAGGGCCCTTGTGCCTATATATCTTCACTTAAAAAAAGTGAAGAATCAGAACGTCTGTAGTTCGGACTACGGTTTGTTGGTGTTTTTTATGGACAGTGTCAATGTTCGTATTCTAGAAGTTAGGCGTATTGCAGCTTGCTTGTGGAGTCTTAGGCATTGCCTGTTTGCGATAGAACAGACATAACATGTCCTTTTTTGAAAAGAATTAGTTTTTGCCACCAAGGCAAGCTTTGATTTGTGCAAGTTATTTTTAGGGTGAAATAAATCTTCGGATAGTAACCCTTTGCGGGTAGTACCCAATTCTTTATCTCAAAAGATTTATTGTAAAAATGGTGTGGCAAATATAGTCACGTCTTTGTATTGAAAGATCAGTATCGAGACCACACACTCTAAAATGAGTATTCTAATACTCGAAGAGGATGAAGTCTTCACTCAATCCTCTCTCTTTAGTTCAATACAAAGAGAATCTTATTTTTTTATTAAGGACGTTTTGATTTTGAATGGTAAGTGCTTTATGACAGTGAACCCTAAAGGTAATTTCAAGCACTCGGGACAGGAGAAGGCCTTCGTCTAACCACTCCACAACCATCTAAGTTTATTAAGAAAAGATTTTGAAAATGTACTTGGTAACAGACCAAGGTTTTTTAGACTCAAAGAGACAAAAAGAAATAGAGAAAGGTTTTGAAAAGAAAGGGTGGTGAATAGATCAAGGTAGGTTGATGGCGATGCGCGAAGCAATCGACTTACAAAGGTGGAATACATACAAGGTTAGTGTGGGGTGTAATGGAAGAGATAAGAAAATAGAAAGAGAAGAGAGGAGAAACCCTAAGGTAATCCAAGTTAAATGAGTTTGAAAATGACTTAACATTGGATCAAGTCTTATTTTTTCTTTATTTTGAAAAGGTGGTCTAGCCTAGTTCAATTTTATCTTTCTTAACCAACAAGAAAGCAAGCTAAGATAAGAAACCAAAAGAACTGTACTATTACATTGTAATGGGGGAGAGGGATACATAATGCCCACCAAGGGGGGAAATGAGATGAAATGTATGAAGGAGTAAGAAAAATGCTTCAATTTTGGAAGGAAAGGATCATCAAGATTTCATTTCAAGCAACCAAAGCAAAATACACAGTCAAACCAATTTGGATGGAACAAACAAGTATTCAAGACAAAACATGTTTCAAACTTGAACCAAAACAAACAAAAGGCACACAAGTGAATACTCATACACATTTAAATCATCCATACATTCTCAAAGGAGTCACACAACACAACTCAAGAAATTAGGCAAAGTCAAATGGTTAATGCACAAGCACATGTGCCTTGAAAAGTTAACCACGTCTCCATAAATGAACAAACCAAAACAATGTGAATCAATCAAGATGAAAGAAAATTGAGGTCAGAACCTATATCATGTCATGATCACCATATCTCAAAGATGAAGGAAGAAGCATCAAAGCATTCAACATGAATCCAAACAAAAACTAGGCATTGGTTAACAAAGATCTCATGGAAACAAAGCAACAATGGTCAAAATTATGCAATTAGGACATGTGAACATGGGAGGTCAGAAGAACCCACAAACATTTCAATACATTTTCAACACCAAGAAATTAAATAAATTCAATAGGAATCATCCTCAAAACATGAGCAAAGAACTAGGCATGCATTATTCCTAAGCAACCTCAAAAGGATTCAAACATCCACATAGGACATACGAATTCAAAAGGCAAGCCATACACAATGAGTCAAAGGAAATCATAAGCTTAAACATAGCCTTTCATGTCAATTAAAATCATCAATCATCAAATGGATTCTTACAAAAGCATACACTTATAAACTAGATCAAAGCATGCAAGCCGCATGATCAAAACATCATCAACTTGAAACAACATTCAAAAAATAGCAAAATAATCGAATAAATTCCAATTAAAATATCAAACTCAATGCTAAGTATTCAAGAATATATGTGAAAAAGATCTAAAAAGGAATTGCATAAATGCATCATGAAATCAAAACAAAGATCCAAAGCAAACCATTAATCGAGCACACATCGAGGACCATTAAAAACTAAATAAAAACCCATAAAATTTTTTATGTCCAAACATAAAATCAACCCTCAAATAATCCTCAATCAAGTATCAAACCATGGTAAAAATATTGGGTCAAAAAGGCAATCATAAAGCATCAACAACTCAAACCCTAGTTCAAGGATAACATGTAAAAGCACTTTTCAATTTAATTCAAAATTAAATAGTAAAATTAAATAAAAAATTAAATAAAAATTATGAAAATCATCTCAAGAAATCAATTACTTAGAAACATATTTTTATATATTTTTTTAAAAAAGTTTTGTCAATAAAATAAAATGGAATTGATAGTGTAAAGAAAATAAATAAAAGAAAAAGAAACAAAGCTAGGGGGCGCGAGAGTAAAAACCGAAACACCATAATTCATGTTACACGCGCACATGGGCCCAAATGGGGGGGTGCAAAAAACAAGTGTGCAAAATTTTATACCTAAAATTTTAACCCCTAGATCCTCTCATCATTATAGGAGCATCAACATTGTTTATCTAACCTTAACAGAGTTCAAGTTTGTCTTTGTCAAGATGCAGATGAATTAGGGTTTCACACAATCAAGAAATCAGGGTTTACAGGATTTGATCAGTCAAGGTTTTGGATTTATCCTCCACATATAAATTATTAATGTTATAAAGGATATCACATTGGATCAAGTATGAATCCAATTTGAGGTTGTCACCCAAGAAAGAAGAACAGTGCAGTACAAGAACCCAAATTAGGGTTTCTGATCGAGAAAGTCAATTGTATTTCTACTTTTGACCTAAAGGGTGTTCCAAATCTTGAATCATTATACATAAGTCTCATATGACCTAATGAAGTCTAAACAAGAAGTTTCAAGGTCTTAGGGAACCCAGAACACCGACAGTCGATTTAGAGGTTTTCGATCGTTCGGTTCGTCTGACTGAAAAGTCAACTCTTTGACCAACATGGTTTTGACCCTTAATTGAAGCCAACTATGTTTAAAACATATTTAACATCAAATCATGAATTTTGGTGACCAATTGATCAAGAATTGAGAAGTAATCAAAAAGTCGAGAAATTAGGGCTTTGAAAAGGGCCAGACCATAACTCCTTAACCATACATCCAAATGGAGTGGTTCAAATCTTGTTGGAAAGGTATCAATGAGTTCTTAAAAATACACTTAGAAATTTATGAGCAAAAACAAGGCAAGAGGGGGAAAATACACTTAGAAATTTCAAGATTTCTTGAATTGTAAGTCAAGTTTCCAGCATTTTCACAAGGGTTTTTGACCTAGTTTCAAGTGGATTGGATTCCTACATAAAACATAAATGTTGTAGTACCTAATGAGGTATTTCCAAAAAGTACAAGTGGGTTGCATAACTCTTCGTGGTTAGATAGAATTAAGGTCCACAAGTTGGCAAAAACTCACTTTGGCAAAGCTAGTTCAGCATGAGTATTTTAACTCCAAAGCTCCACAAATCAACTCTAATCAAGGATTAAGCCTCATTTCTTATGTTTAGACTGTTTTTTTTTAACATGTTTAGCATCAACTCCCACAAAATTGGAATGAGAAATGAAGAAATTCATTATTTAAATGCAAGTTACAAAAAGGAATAGTTTGGAAAGATAAAAATGGTGGCTACCATCATCAAACCACCAACTTGGCTGCAACCAGTCACCTCCTATCCCCTCTATCATGATGAAAATGACCTATAGGGTACGTAGAATTTCTTGTTAGGGTGTCTTAAGGTCAGAAATGGAAGATTGCATTGGAAAACTCCAAGATTTTCAAAGTTACAAAGGTTAAACTTGGCATTTGCTTCACTTCTGCCCATACCTCTTGATCAAAGGCTTTTCCTATAAATAGAAATCCTTCCTACATCCAAAACACACCATTTATATGCTTGAAACCAGCTGAAATTCCCTCCTTCCCACAGTTGCAAAGTTCTTGCAAAATCTCATCAAAAATCCAAAGTGCACAAAATCTATTTTTGCACTTTCACCCCTAAAACCTTTTCCAAACACTTTCAAACTCAAACCAAGCCTCAAACACATCGGAAATGATGTAATAGAAATGTCAAACCCCACACCTTGGCCAGAAATGCATCCAATCCAAAAGCCAACCCTCAAAATCTTATTTTGTTGACTTTTTTGCGATTTAAAGGACAACCATTGGTCCCTTGCCTAATTTCCTTGAGCTTTAAGACCTCTACCACTTCATATTTGACATATAGAAGCTATCCATAATCAATCCACACTTCTGTAACAAGGATTGGAGGAGTTGTCTTTGAAAATCTTTGGATTTTAGAGGTTTTTCTTCATTTACAAGGCATTATGCCCAACAACTTGCTTGAAGTTCATTTGGATCACTCACTCACCATCTTTGGAGAATTTTTAGACCTTGAAGGAGCAAACAAAGTCTCTAGTTTTCTTATTTCCTAAGCTTGCTTCAAGAGGTAAGCCTAAAACACAAAAACAAAACATGAAAGTTTCACTTGCGTTTCACATGCTACCACGACTTTTATCTATGATTTGGTGTTATACATTGTTTGAACAGGTATTATGTATATTATGTGTCATTTATGAACCATTTCTTTCATCACAACATGTAGTTTTTGAACTGTCAAATTCTGGTCACAAGCTAGGTCACAAACTAGGCCCAACCTATTCACTTTTTGCATTTTGCATCCAATCTGCCAAACCATGTGTGAATCTCTTAATTTATTTTTTTCTAACCTCTAAATATGGTGTATATGTGATGTTTGTACACTTTTTTCACCAAGAACACCACTTCACATGACTGTTCACATGTTCACGCTTTTGGTTGTCACCAAACTTGCCCTAAACTTGATGCTAACGATTTTTTTTGTGAGTGTATGGTATGGAAAAAATGTTACCATTTAATCCCTTGTTCAAAAATAAAAAAATTTCAATTTTGTTTTACTCCATTTGGTTAAGAATTAACTGAGTTCCAATCCTTCACGCAAATGACCCTTAGGTTGTGACCTAGCCTTGCCCTAGTTTTTGCCCTCTTGGTGCACAAACTTGCAATGATCATAACTTGCTCAATTTTTGTGCTATTGATGCCATTATTTTTTAAAAAATACTCCTTGTCATGTATATTTTCATTGAGTGAAGAAATAATTCAATTATTGTTATCCTAGAAAGACTTTGATATACTTGAAAAATATGTGTCTTCAGGGTTTTTACCTTGGTGTTTTTGAACTTTTTAATACTTATAACTTAATTTCTATTATGAGTTTGATCTTGTGGGGTTCATATATGTTTTTTCACATGTTTAAATACTTGAAATTTTTTGATTCATTACTTTAACATGTTCGTGTTTGCCTTGGTAAATGCATATATGTGAAAATTGTCCTTTGAACTTCATCTGTAAACTTTAGCTTGATTCTTGATGTTGTAACCTCTTGAACATTTTTATCATGCCTCATTAAAAAATTTTATGTGTCTTGTTAGAACCATAACATGCTAGGTTTTTATTTTCAATTTGGTTGTTACCATAAAACTTGTATGATTTTCCCTATGAAGTTATGAATTTATACTTGAACTGTTGTAACTTCTCTTGTGTTTTGCTTGATTGGTTGTCCTCAATACATGTTTTATTGGTCTTATTATGTTACATTTGATCTTGTTTTATTCTTATTACATGCCTGCTTCAATTTGTAACTTGTTAGCATCAATTTCATATGAATGTTATAGATGAACTTGTTGTTGTTACACATGTTCTTTGCTTACATTGTTGGTTATTACCTCTATGTATTTTGATCTTTGTTAAGATTTTAAATGGTGATCTTGATTGTTATTATTATTGTTTACATGCTCTTACTTTATTTCTTCAACTTTGTCAAGTTATTCCCCAGGGATAGAACTTGCTAGTTCACATCAAGTTATCTGTTTCCCTTGTGTCCAAAGGAAAGTCTCTTTATTGAACTCTGGGTCATAGATAGCTCATTACCCTTATAGGCCTTGATATAGCCATTAACCATTTAGAACTTAGGTTTAGAGTTATTCTTCTTTAGTCATGTATTAACTACGGATGCTCTGAGTTCTCATTGGTTAATGGGAATATGTAGGCACAAGGTACGATATCTTGACGAGCACACCCCTGACGCGGTCAGAGTCAATCCTTATAGGCCTTGGTAGAGCCTCCTCCCTCCTTTAGGTCTTGATAGAACCAATTGGTCTTACAACATAGAATTAGGTAAAGTTGGTTAACTCTATGTAAGAATCAGGGTGATGATTACTTACTCCCTATTCTTGAGTGTTCAATATAAATCTAGAGAGTTTGGTTAAACTTTACACAAACATTTTTATGTTTGTACCCCTAGAGTCTTAACCATAGTCAAGTACTTTTTAATCCTTGGTGAGGTGAACTACGATTGCTCTGATTCTATCCTAGTTAGGATACATAGGCAAAATATGCGATATCTTTGCGAGCAAACTTAGAAGGTATCCTTAGGTCTTTACCCAAACCCAAACCCCAATCTCTAACCATAGCATAACCGTTAGCAAGTTTATCATACACACACACAAAAGGTTCCTGTAGAGTACTACAGATGTTTAGGATATTGAATACCCACCCGTTGGCATAACCAACCCTCGATCCCCGAATCTCTTAGCGTTGTTGTTACATCGCGCAAAAGGTTTTTCATTCTTTAACCTTTCCTTTGGATAAATCAAAGTCTGGTTGTGAATTTGATGAATTAAGATTCAAGTGAATCAATAGCTTGGCATCACGATTCTCACCACAACAGAAATGACGACTTCACTGGGGAATATTTGCTTAAAACTTGAGGGTTTAGCCTATTTTGTATGATTGTATGAATACTTACTTACATGTATATTTATGAATATATATTTTTATTGTATTGCTGTTAACATTGGGTATCATAAGTGGTGAGATAAGTCCTAACCCGAACTTGAGTGACACATGAGATAGGATGTGATATAATCAATAGTTGACTGTTGGGAGTAGTCCCAACAAGTTTTTCATATGATGTAATCATGCTCAGTTGAGACCTCCTTGATATGATTGATGATGTATGAGTAGTCATGCACCTCAGTAATTGTTTCAACCTGAGAGTCTTTGAAACTGAGGACCTTTAGTAACACTGCTACCCCACTAAGCCTTTTTAGGACGTAGTGCAGAAACTATGAGGGAGTAGTCCTGAAATAGTTGTTACGCGATGCTAAACTCAGAAGAGTTTATCTTGAGAATTTTTTTGACTCACGTGAGTAGTCATGTTGGTCTATAATATCCGAAGGATTTACTATGAATCTTGGAACTTTTGGCCTCATGTTGTGACTTTTGAACCTAAGGAGACCCCTTGATGTGTGCATTGTATTTGTGAATACTTGTCCACGTGCCTATTTGTGTATGTCTGTGAACACCTGTGTTCTTGCGTTTGTGTATTACATTCGCATCATATTCTGATTCATGAGTAGCCTGATGGTTTCAAGGAATCATGTTGTTTTATTCCTTTGTAAAAATCAATAGAGATATTGGAACTTTGAATTAAAACTTTTCAGTTTTTCCCAAACGTTCGTAACTTTCCCTTGAGTTCCTTGAAACCATTTGGGCTTGCATTCTACATTGCATGTGCGTATCGTTACATTTGCATTATGCATTTGCAATTCTCAGCCTTGTGTTTCTTTGTATCCCTCTTGTTTAGAGTGAGAGAGAGAGAGAGAGGGGATACCTAGCACATATCCAGGACAAATGGAAACAATGGACGAACTTTTGAGAGCTCAAGAAACTCTGAAAGAGGACATCAGAATTCTCAAGTGTCAGATGAATTAGGTTCTAGAGACATTGCAGAACATAATGAAGAAAGAAGGTCACTCTCACCATGTTGTGTCTAGAGAAACTATGGCTGCATTATCTCTGATGGTTCCTCCAACTCGAGGACATCTTCGGTATCAACGACCAAATAACCGATAATCGCGTCAGCACGCCCGACAAAGACCAAGGAAACCAGAGAGACATTTCAGTTTATTTCCATTATCATACAGTTAGATACTGCCAGACTTGATCCAAGGCGGATTGATAATACCAAAGGAGCTAAAACCGGTGATTCCTCCTTACCCTTTAGGCTTTGATACCAACGCCAGATGCGACTATCATGCTGGGGAACTGGGGAATTCAACTGAAGACTGTAATATACTCAGAAATGAGGTTAAAGATTTTCTCGACTCCAAAATGATCTCTTTCATGCCTCAAGGTGTTCAATTCAATAAAACTTCACCATCTCTCATGTCTCCTCCACAGCAAGAACGTGCACCCGGAGAAATTTCACACAATTCAGTATTCGACCAAGCGGCTAAATATCAAACGATTACCAGAAAAGTCTCTCACCACTCAATGTTTGTTCCTCCTCAAGGTTCTCAAATCCAGTGCTTGAACAAGAGGAATCATGTTAGGAAAAATAAGACTTGCGGTAAACCAATTCCAGTACCGCTAAGCAAACTTTACCTGCTATTGATTCAGAACTCGCTAGTGATTCTGCGACTATTCAATCATGTGCCAGGGCCATGGCACAATGTGAACCTGACCTGTGAATTTCACAAAGGAGCTGAGGGACACAAATTAGATGCATGTCTAGCATTAGGTTTTCTTGTTCGATAGCTGATCAATGACAAAGACTTGATCCTCGAAGAAGAACACCCAGAAGTTGAATGCGGATACCGTACTGGGACAACAGGGCACCTAGTTGAAGAGTGTAAAGGTTTTAAACTGAGACTGCAAGAGTTGCTAAAAACTTAGGAGGATAAATAAAATGACAGTGCCGCGATTCCTGAATCCAAAGGCAAAGGACCCACGAGACCTCTCATAATTCTATACCACAAAGAGCAAGTGGTTGTTGAAGGTGTTTCCCCGTCTAGGCCTGAAATCTGAAGTCTGTCGAAGTTTAATCCCCTAAGGCTGGCAGCTATAGACTGTTTCAGCATTTTGTTGTATTTTCTTTGCATTTGTATTGCTTGTAAGCTGTTGTTCGTTTTAAATTGGCAAGATTAATGAAATGTTTATGCATCTTTTGATTAAGTCCATTTGTTTCACTCTTTCTCTTTCCTTTCATTGTTATAAGAAAACGAAAAAGAAAAGTTTTATTTTCTTTATCAAACTGTTGTTTAAAGCAAATATTGGGGAGGATGATGAAAACTATGTCCATAACTGCTGTTGATATGCTTTCAATTTAACTTTGTCGATGATGTAAGCATTGTTTCAATCCCTAAACACTAGAGTAATAAGGAAGATAATCCCTCGTTAACCCCTTCGAGCCCAGAAGTAGGGGATTTCTTTCTTTACAAAAAAAACCTTAAATCTTAAACCTGGGGTAGGGTAGTTCTAGGTTTAACTTGGGTATACGTTCAAATGCAAAAACTTCACCAAGACACCTGTCAGCTTCCTTAAATCCATTGAATAAATGTTGTACAATGTATTCCAAAAGTAATATCTAAGGAAGGACTGTTAAGAAATCCCTACTTGAAGAATGAGTCGAGTCCCTTTCAAGGTAAAAGCCAAGAAAGATGGAAAGCTCATAACCTTGCCTTATACAAAAAGACTTGTATGACAATCAAAAGAGGAATTCATAAATCTTTTAATCTAAAAGTCCTCAATAGAAAAAAAAACTATCAAATACTGTAAGGGAGTAGTGACTACTTTAGGTTTGTGTACCATCGCCAACTTGTCCCCAGTTCAATTCCTAAGCCTGTAAGAACCTGAATGTGTAGTTTGAGTAAACTGAACATAGGATTGGAGTTCATCATGGAGAGTGGGTGGGAACAAATAACTTTGAGCCTTTATCCTTTGTTTCATGAACCATGAACCGAGCCACGTTACAACCCTTAAAAGACCTAATTGAGGTAAGGTTGTTTTGAAAGCATATTACAGCAAGGTTGTATAACCTGACTCTTAATGATCTTTGATAATTGTTTGTGTTAATCGCTTTATCCATCACTTGTAAAATGATTAGATCCTTTTCACTTTGAGCACTTGTTCATTCCGCTGTGTGTCTTATCAAAAAATTTATTTTCAAAAGTTTGCATGAATTTTGCATTGAAAATTGCCAATTTTTAATGAATAACATTGTGTGCAAGACGATCCAATATCAAAGGAATCCCAACAAATGCTAACAACTAGGGAATTTGACTTGGTAAAGGAAGCTCGGCTTGGGGCAACCAATTTGAAGGATTTGTTAATCAGTTATCACAATGTTCAGCTAATCAGAAGCGATCAGGTCAAGATCAGATGAATCTCTCAAAGAACAGTTTAGTCTGGGGAAACTATTTTGCAGTTACCAGCTAGCAGGGGCAAGTTTGTTCCCCAGTCGTTACTTCCATAGTCTGAGGACTTTGTTGTGCAAATACCATTAAACTGGGGCATACATGTCGAGATTTGTGAATCTCTCTAAGAGTTTGAAGACAGTGAAGCATGTTTATGCCAATTCTTTTGTAAAATCCTCTTGATGGCTTCTTCTCACAGACCATGTAATCTGGGGCAGAAAAGGTTTGAAGACTGTTTGTCGCAAGAGTCGTTGCTCACTTGAAGATGATTATTATACTATCGAGGGGCAAAAATGTCTTGTTCTCATGATACCTTTTGCCAACTCTCGAATTAAGTTGTTACTTCGGTTGATCTGGGCATTTCCCTGTGTGATTTTCCTCCTCCAACAAAGAATTCAAACTCATGATGGAAATCCGAGTGAAGTCATAATGTTGTGTCCTAAGTAGATTACTCTCTCCTAGAGAAGGTTATAACCATGAAGTGGAACTGCTGTTATTCATGATCATCCTAGTTGATGTCCAATTTAGTGAAGTTGGTTGGGTATCCCTGTCGAGATGTTTATTTCATCTCTAGTTTTGTTTTGTCTATTTTGTCAGCATAAACATAAGCATGGCATTAGCATATGCATAACATCTGTGCATTTTTGCTATCTCTGGTTATTGCCTGTTTTAACTCACTTTGGTGTTTTCCCCAAGTGACTGGGTATGTCGTCTCTCTCCAATAGAGTTGTCAGCCTTTAAGCATAAAATGCCCATCCTTTCTCAAGTCCCCATAGAGTTTAATCCTCGTGAATGATGGTTTCTGTAAGAACACAGATTGTTTCTTAGTAATATCTCTATGTTTTGATGATAACACTTATGAAATTTGTATTCAAGAATTATATACTCTAAATTTGTTCTAGAATGTTTGCTACAGGTACTAAAGAAAATATTCTTGAAGAGAAAATTTGGATCTGAACAATGATATTATGAAAGGCTTCAAAGGTTCAAGAGCATCTTAGATGAAGATCTGAACGCTGCCTCCAGAAGAATCTGAGTGCTATCTACTGAAGATTCTGAAGCAAAAGTCTCTAAAGAATAAAAGACTCTGAGAGTTCAGAAGCTTAGTCATCAGAAGACTCTGAAGATACTGCGCTGCATAAGTATTGAGAATCTGATATAGAAGACTCTGCTCTGACAGAACTACACGCTCAAGCACACAAGCTGCATATACTCTGATTCAGCATAATCTGAAGAACATCCCAAGACTCTGAAGATCCAGAAGATCTCTACTCTGGAGATTCTGAAGATCCATACTCTGATGTTGATAGCTGAACTTACTTAGTGAAGAAGATTTGAATATGTACGTTGGCATATCTCAACAGCTCTTTCCTCTTTTATGCTAGACACAAGAACACAGATAAAAAGGTTTTATCTGTATATTCCATTCTAAGGAAAGTTTCTGCAAAGTAAAAGACAAAAGGCATCAGGCTTTTTCAGCACAGCCTCCAATGTAAAGACAAAAGGCTCCAGGCTTTTCAGCACAGCCTTCAACATTGAGAAGACTTCATGGATCTAAGTGCCTATATAAAGAAGTCCACTCCATCTTCTTCAGTAACGAACAACTTGCAAAATTTACTAAAAGCAAATCTCTCAAAAGCTCTTTTATTTTATTTGCTGTAACATTGTTCTTAAAACTTAAGAGAAATATCACAGTTGTGATAATAGCTTTTTAGAAGCATTCTTACTCTTGTATTAGTTTTACATTGATTGTAAAAGGTTTCCTTAAGAGGATCCAGTTGGGATCAGTAGCTCTTGAGAAGACTAAGAACAAGTTGTTCTTAGGTGTTACTATTGTAATCTGTTTGATTAAATAGTAGATTAAGTCCTTGACTGAGAAAGGCAAATCACTCTTGAGAGGGTGGACTGGGGTAGTTGAGTTCAACGAACCAGGATAAAAATAACTGTGTTTGAATCTTTGATTATTTGTCATACTTATTAACCCCCCCCCCCTTCTAAGTAATTTTCTCACCTTCAGTTGGCATCAGAGCTCCGGTTCTGCATGTGCTACCACTTAACCGTGTCAGTAAAGATCCAGTGAGAAAAGTTACTTTGATAAATATCTGTTTGTCATTATGGGTGATACTTCTACATCCAACTGTAACAAATATGAAGGGGATAGAATCAGCACAAAGCCTCACATGTTTGATGGAGAGAAATTTGATTACTGGAAGGACAAGATAGAAAGTTTCTTCCTTGGGTATGATGCTGATTTGTGGGACTTGGTTATTGATGGCTATGAACATCCTACAAATGAGGATGGCAAGAAAGTTGATAGAAAATCAATGACAGAAGCCCAGAAGAAGGATTTCAAAAATCACCATAAGGCTAGGACAATATTGCTTAATGCAATCTCTCATACTGAGTATGAAAAGATTACTAACAGAGAAACAGCTCATGGAATGTTTGAGTCACTTAAAATGACTCATGAAGGAAATTCTCAAGTGAAGGAGACCAAGGCTCTGGCGCTTATACAGAAGTATGAAGCGTTCAAAATGGAAGAATCTGAAAATATAGAAACTATGTTTTCTAGATTCCAGATCCTTACAGCTGGTCTAAAGGTTTTGGACAAGGGATACTCCACATCAGATCATGTAAAGAAAATCATCAGAAGTCTACCTACCAGATGGAGACCAATGGTGACTGCCTTGAAAATGGCTAAAGATCTGAACAAGATCTCTTTAGAAGAACTCATCAGCTCACTAAGGAGCCATGAAATTGAGCTTGAGGAAGATGAACCTCAGAAGAAAGAGAAAGGTAAATCTATTGCTTTAAAATCTAATAAATCTGCTAAAGCTTTGCAGGTCATTGAAGAAAGCTCTGAAGGATCTTCTTCTGAAGAAGAAGATGAATTATCCATGTTGTCCAGAAGGATCAACAGACTCTGGAAGCACAAGGGAAAGAAGTTCAACAACTTCAGAAAACCTGATCATAGAAAGGAATCTTCTGGGCACAGAAGATCTGGCAAGAAAGAAGTTGTATGCTATGAGTGCAAAGAATCTGGGCATTACAAGAATGATTGCCCCAAACTTCAAAGAGAAAAACCCAAGAAGAAGGTTGACAAAAAGAAGAAGGTTCTGATGGCAACATGGGATGACTCAGATGAATCTGAATCATCTTCTGAATCAGAAGAAGAATGTGCTAATGTTGCACTGATGGCCAGCATAGAAGATCAGGAGGAAGGAACTTCAGGATCTGAATCTGATTCTGAATCTGACGATGACGCTGAAGAGGTAATGGCTAAACTTACTAAAGAAGAACTTATCAAAGTATTATCAGAAGTTCTGAAAAGTTATAACAATATCAAACTCAAATACAAGAAGCTGAAAAGCAGTCTTGAATCTGAGATTGATCTTCTGAAGACAGAACTTGTTGAGCACAAAGAAATTAATCTGAAAATCAAAAATGACTTTGAAATAGCTCAACAAGAATCTGAATCTGAGACTAAGTCATGTGAAAACATTTTAGAAAAATATGACTCTAGCTTTCAGAGATTCCTTACTAAGAGCTTAGACAGAAGCAAGATGGCTTCTATGATCTATGGTGTTAGTGGGAATAACAGAAGAGGTATTGGATATGAATCTTCCTTTGGAAGTAATCCAAAATCTGTTGACAAACTCTTCATCAAGAAGACACCTATGTACTCTCAATTTAAGTTTGGTCACTTAAATGACATTAAACACACAAGTTCTGAGAAGAATACTTATGTGTTTAAACCCAAGGCAAGTCAGAATAAACATTATGTTGAAAAACAGAAGTTTAGACAAACCTACAAACCAACTAACCCTAAAGGACCCAAGAAGATCTGGGTACCTAAGAGCAAAATAATCCCTGTTGCAGATGTTCTTAGCAGCAAGATCAGGACGCCAGTCATGGTACCTGGATTCTAGATGCTCACGACACATGACAGGAGAAAGGTCTATGTTCCAAAGCCTAGAACTTATATCTGGAGGTGACGTGAAGTTTGGAGGGAACCAGAAAGGCAAGATCATTGGATCTGGCACTATTGGAAATGGTAAACTTCCCTCTATAACTAATGTTTTACTTGTTGAAGGCTTAAAACATAACTTATTGTCCATAAGTCAATTAAGTGACAATGGTTATGATATTACCTTTAATCAAAAATGTTGTAAAGCTATTAGTCAAAAGGATGGCTCTATCCTATTTAGTGGTAAGAGGGAAAAAAACATTTATAAAATAAATCTTTCAGAACTTAAAGTTCAGAATGTTAAATGCCTCTTGTCTGTTAATGAAGAGCAATGGGTCTGGCATAGAAGATTGGGCCATATTAATATGAGACGTATATCTCAGATTAATAAACTTAATCTTGTCAGAGGACTTCCTAATCTGAAGTTCACCTCAGATGCTCTTTGTGAAGCATGCCAAAAAAGGAAGTTTTCAAAAACATCTTTTAAATCAAAAAATGTTGTTTCTACTTCCAAACCACTAGAATTACTTCATATTGATCTGTTTGGACCAGTGAAAACTGCATCCATCAGAGGCAAAAAGTATGGATTAGTCATTGTTGATGACTATAGTAGATGGACATGGGTAAAGTTCTTAAAACACAAGGATGAGTCACATTCTGTGTTCTTTGACTTCTGCAAGCAAGTCCAGAATGAAAAGGATTTCAAAATCATAAAAGTCAGAAGTGATCATGGTGGTGAATTTGAAAATAAATATTTTGAAAAATATTTTTCTGAAAATGGCATTGCTCATGATTTTTCCTGTCCTAGAACTCCACAACAAAATGGGGTTGTAGAGAGGAAAAACAGGACTCTGCAAGAAATGGCCAGAACCATGATCAATGAGACAAATCTGGCAAAACACTTTTGGGCAGAAGCAATCAACACAGCCTGTTACATTCAGAATATAGTGTCTGTAAGACCTCTTCTGAAAAAGACTCCATTAGAACTGTGGAAGAACAGAAAGCCTAACATTTCATATTTTCATCCTTTTGGATGTACTTGTTATATACTTAACACTAAAGAGAATCTTAACAAGTTTGATTCCAAAGCACATAAGTGTTTCATGCTTGGTTATTCTGAACGCTCTAAAGGCTATAGAGTATTCAATACTGAAACACAGATTGTGGAAGAATCTATTCATGTAAGATTTGATGATAAGCTTGGCTCTGAAAAGCCAAAGCAGTTTGAGAATTCTGCAGATAGAGAAGTGATTCTCATAGACTCTGAAGGATCAGAGGCAGAAAAGGCTAAAGAGAAGGAATCTGAAGCAACTCCAGATGCTATTCCCCTATCTTCTCAATTGGACAACTTACACATTTCTGAAAGATCAAATGTCAGAGGATCTTCTTCCAGAATCAAGGCATCTCACCCAGAAGATGTGATTATTGGAAAGAAAGATGATCCAATCAGGACAAGATCCTATCTCAGAACATCTAAATCTTCTTTGTTTGGCTTAGTGTCAATAATTGAACCAACATCTGTGGATGAGGCTCTGAAAGATAATGAATGGATTATTGCCATGCAAGAAGAGCTAAATCAATTCACCAGAAATGAAGTTTGGGATCTAGTTCCTAGACCTAAAGGATTCAATGTTATTGGAACAAAATGGGTCTTCAGGAATAAGTTGAATGAAAAGGGAGAAGTTGAAAGGAATAAGGCAAGGCTGGTTGCTCAAGGATACAATCAACAAGAAGGTATTGATTACACTGAAACTTATGCTCCAGTGGCAAGGTTAGAATCTATACGCCTTCTTATTTCATTTGCTGCACAGAATAACATCACTCTGTATCAGATGGATGTTAAAAGTGCCTTTCTTAATGGTATTATAGAAGAGGAAGTATATGTCCACCAACCTCCTGGATTTGAAAGTGAAAACTTTCCAGATCATGTTTTTAAACTAAAAAAATCTCTTTATGGCTTAAAACAAGCTCCCAGAGCTTGGTATGAGAGGTTGAGCAATTTCCTTCTGAAGAAAAATTTTATCAGAGGAAAAGTGGATACAACTTTATTCTGTAAAACTCTTAAGAAAGATCTGTTGATTTGTCAAATTTATGTAGATGATATTATTTTTGGATCAAAAAATATTATGCTTGGAAAGGAGTTTGCTAAATGTATGCAGGCAGAGTTTGAAATGAGCATGATGGGAGAATTGAGATTCTTTTTGGGAATCCAAGTCAACCAGACTCCAAAGTGCACCTACATATATCAGACCAAATATGTTAAAGAGCTTCTGAAGAAGTTCAACATGGTTGATAGTAAGATGACAAAAACTCCAATGCACCCTACAAGCACTCTAGGTAAGGAAGAGGTAAGTAAGAAGGTAGATCAGAAACTCTACAGAGGTATGATAGGATCTCTTCTATACTTGACTGCTTCTAGACTAGATATTTTATTTAGTGTCTGCTTATGTGCAAGATTCCAATCAGATCCTAGAGAATCACACATAACAATTGTTAAGAGGATTCTAAGGTATCTGAAAGGTACTACTAACATGGGTCTGTGTTACAGAAGATCTGATGAATTTTCATTAGTTGGATTCTGTGATGCTGTTTATGCTGGAGACAGAGTTGAACCTAAAAGCACTTCTGGAAGCTGTCAGTTTCTTGGAAGTCATCTGATCTCATGGTACAACAAGAAGCAACCCACTATTGCACTATCAACTACAGAGGCAGAATACATTGTTGCTGCTGGATGTTGTACGCAGATGCTCTGGATGAAGAGTCAGTTAGAAGATTATCAGACCTATGAGAGTAATCTTTCTATCTTTTGTGATAATACTTCTGCTATATGTTTGTCAAAAAATCCAATCTTCCATTCTAAGGCCAAACATATAGAAATTAAACATCACTTCATCAGAGACTATGTTCAGAAGGGTGTAATAAATCTAGCCTTTGTTGATACAGATCATCAATGGGCTGATATTTTCACAAAACCCCTTGCTGAAGATAGATTTAAGTTCATTCTGAAAAATATTTGTATGGATTTTTTTCCAGAGTAATATTTATCAGAGGCAACTTCTCAGATGCAAAATGTTTAAAGATCTGAAGTATTTCATCTGACTATTTGTTCATTTATCCTTAATTAATTTATTTGTGTGAAACTCTGAACTAACAAACTCAAAAGATCTGAACGTTGGAAACGTTTCATTTCTTGAGAGACATCAGATGCACATACAAAGCAAACACGTGTCACTCAGTATCTGAAAAGATGGAGTGTTCTACTGAATTGACGTTTGAGGTATTGCTTTGAAAATCTCATTTTTCTTGGATTTCCCCCCAATTGTCATAATTTTAATTTGAAATGATTACTTTCATTAAATGTTGTATAAACGTGCGTATGTGTCTTTTGATGTGCCCAATGCTTGATTTTTTAGTTGTCTATAAATACCACCTATCACACTATTTTCACATTTTTCACACTCACTACACCTATGCGTTTTTGTTCTCTCTTCAACCTCTACAAAAACCCTAAACCCAAATCAAGATCTTCTTCTTCATCAATGGCTTCTACATCAAATGCTGCTGAAATCTCCAACAAAAATATAATGTACAAGAAACCAGAACGCACCCTATTTACTCCAGTAGTAGATCTTGAGGTTCTGTGTGAGAGTTTCGTTGATCTTGAATCAATAGAAGAAAATGGGTTTGACCTAACAACTTCCATTAAAGCTCAAGGCTGGGAGAAGTACTTTGAGAGATTGATGGGTCCTGTGTACCCAACTCTTGTAAAGGAATTCTAGGTTCACGCTAGTACTGGTCCTAAGTTTATTCACTCATCTGTCCTTGGGAAGGAGATAGTGATTACTGAGAAACTGATCAGGCAACTGTTCAGTTATACAGAATTTGATGGAGTTACAAACCTAGCCTCTTCACGTATTGATATCGCTAAGGTATATGAAGAAATCAATGTAGCTGGAACACCAACAAGTAAGGTTAAAGATCTGAAACCTATCTATAGGATCTGGGCAAAGATATTTATGAGTACAATCTTTCATAGAAAGTCAACCAACTCACCAGACTATGTGAGTTCAGAGCATCTGTACTTCATGTACTGCATCAGCCAGAATATTAAGGTTGATCTGCCCTATCTGATCTTCAGTCATCTTCTGACTCATGTCAAAGAGACTAGAGAAGAGGTCAGAGCTAAAGCTGGGAAAGTTAAAACTTGGATACCTCTGGGAAGACTTATTTCAGACATCCTTGTAGAAAAAAAGCTGGTAAAGCATCTGACAGATGCAAAGATAACAGAGGATTTGTCATACATCATTGGATCTGAGATAAATGGACTCACTCTGAAAAGGATGAAAATCATTTCAGAGCTGAATGGTAAACTAAGGAAGATAAACTCTGAGGAGGTCAATGGCAGAAGGATACCCTTAGAAGACTTTCCAATGTTCAGTGTAGATGAACCAAAAAGTATTGTCTGGACTTACATTGCAGAGTGTCTGAAGGAAGGAATTCCTCTACCTGCTAACCTTGTTCAGAAACAAGGAGAAGAAATGCCCAATCTGATGAAGGAAAGGCGTAGTAAGAGAAAAGCTGAAGAAGGATCGGTTCAGAAGAAAAGGAAAGTATCTGAAGTTCCAAGGAAGAAGAAGAAAGGAGCAAAGAAAGCCAGAATCAATTCTAGAGATGCCACTCTGGAAGAGATTAGAGACACTATTCATCAGGTATTAACATCTGATCCTACACCTGCTGTTCATTCACCCCTTTCATCACCTCAACTCTCTCCAAACCTTAGACATAGAACTTCTAAACCGAAACAATTTGCAAACCTTTCATCTGAACCACTCTCATCTGAGCCAGTACATTCACAACCATCTTCTGTACCAATTCCCTCTGAACCCCAACCTCATATTACTTCTGAACCCCCTCAATCAACTCAACCTGAAATTTCACAAATAGAAATTCCTCAAACAGAAATTCCACAACCAGCAATTTCACAACCAGAAAATCCCCAACTAGAAATTCCTCAACCAGAAATAATCATCTCAGAACCAAACCAACCAGAGACTGTTCAAACTGAACACTCTGAACAACCAGTTCCATCAGAAGATCCAAATCTTTCTAACAATATTATGGATATAGAACCCCTCAATCAATCCATTATCATTTCTTCAACATCTGTTCACTCAGCAGAATCTTCTGATTGTGAATCATCTGATTCATCTGATTTTGAACCAGAGTCTCTCAAATAAGCACGTTCTGACAGTGCTATGAAGGAACATGTTCCCATTTCTATGTTTCATACTCCACCCAACTCCCCACCTCAGAAAACCATATCTCAACCATCTGATATTCAACCATCTAAAATTCAACCATCTGAAACTCAAACATCTGAGACCCAAACCATCCCTCAACCATCTGAAACCAATCTATCTGAAACACAAACCATTCCCCAGCCATCTGAACTCCCTCAATCTGACATCCAAACACCTCAATCAACATCACCTCAACCACAACCATCTGAACCTACACCATCTGAACCTACTCCTGTTAACACTCCTAATCCTAAACCATCTGAACAGTCTGAACAGTCAGATATAGGATCATGTGTTAATGCTATGTTTGAAATATTCAAGAAGGAGATAGATTATGAATATGCTCGTGTTAAGGATGTGTGCATGTCAAGTTTGGATCCAACTGTTTCAAATGCTGCTTGGAAGCGTTTCATCTGGATGTTCAACAAAGCTGCCTTAAAAGTTAGAGCTAAATGCTCTAAGCTTGCTAAGACTCAGTTTGCAGAATTAATCAAGGTAACTCTGATGAACATGCCTCCTCCTCCTCCTGTGTTGCTTCTGGAAGCTGCTCCTCCAGAGGCTCCTGAATCTGAAATGGTTGAACAAGCTTCTGAAGAAAACCAGTCTGAAGAGAACACTGCTGCTACTGCATCTGCTCCTTCTTCATCTGTGGTCACAGAGCTTGTGAATGATGTCAAGGAAATAAAAGATTGGATGGTCAAGCAAGAGAAGACAACTGATGAGATCAAGACCTAGATGTCTAAGCAAGAAGAGTCAACTGCCAAAATGACAGAGCTTCTGACCCTTATTGCCTCGCACCAGACTTAGTTTTATTTGATGTTTTTGCACATGTTATTGCTTCTGTTGTTTTCTTATTGTTGTGTTATGCTTTTTGGCATCTGTCTGTTTGATTGTGAACTTTGATATGTTTAAATGAATGTTGATGTTTTTGCTTCTATATGCTTCTTTTCTTCTGTATCTTTATGTCTTTAAAAATCTTTTTGATTATGACAAAAAGGGGGAGAAAAAGAGAATCTGATTGTTCAACCTATAAGCAATTACTAAAACTGAAATTCAGACATTTTATTAACTTACTTTGAATTTAAGTCTTTCAGATTACATTGATATATCTGACATAATTCATTGAAGTTACCCTGAGACTTTTCCAACCAGAACCTGATCCTCCAAAGCAAATCTGAGTATTCAATCAACTCTGATATCTTACTCTGATACCTTTACTCTGAAAGATAATTCAAGCAAGATGATAACCGGGCGCTCTGACTAAAGGAAGTCATAATCATCTGGCATCAAGATTTGATTCTGAAAGTCAAACCTCTTGCATCAGGCTCTGAATCTGAAATATATTCAATCAAAAAGGGAAGTGTTTTCTTTTATTAGAGTATTCATTTCAAGGGGAGATTGTTAATCTCAGGGGGAGTTATAATTCATATTTTTATTGAAAAAAATTTCTCATGTTTTGTCATCATCAAAAAGGGGGAGATTGTAAGAACACGAATTGTTTCTTAGTAATATCTCTATGTTTTGATGATAACACTTATGAATTTTGTATTCAAGAATTATATACTCTAAATTTGGTCTAGAATGTTTGCTACAGGTACTAAAGAAAATATTCTTGAAGAGCAAATTTGGATCTGAACAATGATATTATGAAAGGCTTCAAAGGTTCAAGAGCATCTTAGATGAAGATCTGAATGCTGCCTCCAGAAGAATCTGAGTGCTGTCTACTGAAGATTCTGAAGCAAAAGTCTCTAAAGAATAAAAGACTCTGAGAGTTCAGAAGCTTAGTCATCAGAAGACTCTGAAGATACTGCACTGCATAAGTATTGAGAATCGGATATAGAAGACTCTGCTCTGACAGAACTACACGCTCAAGCACACAAGCTGCATATACTCTGATTCAGCATAATCTGAAGAACATCCCAAGACTCTGAAGATCCAGAAGATCTCTACTCTGGAGATTCTGAAGATCCAGACTCTGATGTTGATAGCTGAACTTACTTAGTGAAGAAGATTTGAATATGTACGTTGGCATATCTCAACAGCTCTTTCCTCTTTTATGCTAGACACAAGAACATAGACAAAAAGGTTTTATCTGTGTATTCCATTTTAAGGAAAGTTTCTGCAAAGTAAAAGACAAAAGGCATCAGGCTTTTTCAGCACAGCCTCCAATGTAAAGACAAAAGGCTCTAAGCTTTTCAGCACAACCTTCAACGTTGAGAAGACTTCATGGATCTAAGTGCCTATATAAAGAAGTCCACTCCATCTTCTTCAGTAACGAACAACTTGCAAAATTTACTAAAAGCAAATCTCTCAAAAGCTCTTTTATTTTATTTGCTCTAACATTGTTCTTAAAACTTAAGAGAAATATCACAGTTGTGATCATAGCTTTTTAGAAGCATTCTTACTCTTGTATTAGTTTTACATTGATTGTAAAAGGTTTCCTTAAGAGGATCCAGTTGGGATCAGTAGCTCTTGAGAAGACTAAGAACAAGTTGTTCTTAGGTGTTACTATTGTAATCTGTTTGATTAAATAGTGGATTAAGTCCTTGAATGAGAAAGGCAAATCACTCTTGAGAGGGTGGACTGGAGTAGTTGAGTTCAACGAACCAGAATAAAAATAACTGTGTTTGAATCTTTGATTATTTGTCATACTTATTCAACCCCCCCCCCCCCCCCCCTTCTAAGTAATTTTCTCACCTTCAGTTTCTTCACTTATCTTTTTCCATGTTTGAATAAGATGCATCCCCATTCGAGTTCATTCCTCAATGGTTGGAGTCTTGTTTTGACCATTTCTTTCTAGCTTGTTCCTAGATCAAACTTTGGTCCCCAGGCGGTTGCCAAACACAACTTGAATGTGCATTTAGTTTGCACCATGTCTTATAAGAAGAACTTATCTGCAATTCCCCAAATAAAATAAGTGGCGGTCTCGTTTGAGAATTTTATCTTAGGGACGTTAAGGTCTGGCTGTTACCAGTATTGTTTGAAAAGTCCAGTGATGACTGGCATTGGTTGAAAGTACTGTGGTTACTGACATCGTTTGAAAAATCCAATGGTTACTGGTATTGTTAATTTGGTGGTTACCAATCATGATGGAGAGTCTAGTGGTTACTGGCATCGCTTGGGAAATCCAGTGGTTACTGGTATTGTTGATTTGGTGGTTACCAATCATGATGGAGAGTCCAATGGTAACCGGCATCGCTTGGGAAATCCAGTGGTTACTGGTATTGTCGATTTGGTGGTTACCAATCATGGTGGAAGATCTAGTGGGTACTGACAATGATTGAAAGTCTAGTGGTTACTAGCATCGTTATATCCAATGGTTATTGGCAATTTCATCCAGCGCTGTTGTGTTTTTGATTGTTGGTGGTTACCAACATCCCCAGTAAAGTCGAATTGTTTAGCATATAGTAGAGTTTAATTACCTTGTATCTTTCCTGATGTTCCTGAAGATCCTGTTTGATCTCTTCATTTTAGGAATTTCCAGAGGCTTGGATGTTTATCCTTGCTTGAAAATCCAGTGGTGACTGGTACCGATGACTTGGTGGCGACCAATCATATTCCATGTAAGGCCAGCAGATATTACCGTTGAGGAAATCTAGTGGTGACTGGTACTGATGAATTAGTGGTGACCAATCATATTCCATGTAAGGCCAATTTTTAATTGGCGTTGAGGAAATCTAGTGGTGACTGGTACTGATGAATTGGTGGTGACTAATCATATTCCATATAAGGCCAGTTGGTAATTAGCGTTGAGGAAATCTAGTGGTGATTGGTACTGATGAATAGGTGATGACCAATCATATTCCATGTAAGGCAAGTTGGTAATTGGCGTTGAGAAAATCCAGTGGTGACAGGTACTGACGATTTGGTTGTTTATCATTCCAAGTGAAGTCTTGTTTGTTTCCATCTCAAGATCAGGTTTTATACCTTTGGAGATGTATGCTTTGAATCCCGAGTTCAGGAATTTCCAGAGACTTGAATGTTTGCATTTGCGTGAAAACTCCAGCTATCTGTCTGATCCTAATATTTTGAGGGTCTTCATCCAATCCTAATATGTTGAGGGTTGTTGTCTTTGATAAATCCTAATGTTTTCAGGGTATTAGTTTTTGATCCTCAAGTTTTGAGGGTCTTCGTCCAATCCTAATATGTTGAGGGTTGTGTCTCAGCTATATCCTAATATTTTGAGGGTATTAGTTTTTTATCCTAAAGTTTTGAGGGTCTTCGTCCAACCCTAATGTATTAAGGGTTGTGTCTCTATTATATCCTAATGTTTTTAGGATATTAGTTTTTGATCCTAATGTTTTAAGGGTCTTTGTCCAATCCTAATGTATTGAGGGTTGTGTCTCTACCATATCCTAATGCTTTGAGGATATTAGCTTTTGTTCCTAAGGTTTTGAGAGATATATCTCTGCTTACTGTTTGAAGATCCGGTGTTTACCAAGTTTTGTTTGAAGATCCAGTGGTTACTAGCGTTGATTGATAAAACCAATGGGTATTGGTATGTGGTTTGGTTGTTACCAGTTCCCCAGTTAAGTCCGATGGTTATTGGCAAAGTTTTAGATGGTTGTAACCAATATCTTTAGACACCCATGATTTGTCTATATCCCCAGTAAGTCTTGGAGATCTAGTAGTCACTAGCATCCCCAGTGAGTTGGTCTTGTTTTTAGTCTTTTCCAGAAGATCTCGTTCGAACTCTTCATTAAAAGGATGGTCCCCATTGGTTTATCCCCTAATAAGGATCATGTCTCTGGTCTTTTGCTTCTCTATTTGGAGTTCGAGTCTATTGACTTTGGTTTCTCTATGTGGCTTCTTATCTGTATCTCTCTATGTGCTTTTCCCCGGTGGAGGTTGGCCTTTTCCCCATTGAAGATTTATCTTCCCCTGTGGAGCTTGTGTCCCCCGTGTTAAGGATCCCCCTGGAATACCATCATTAGTCATGTCTAAACTACTGATTGGTTTCACTTCAGATCTCCTTCCAGTGAATCTATTTTCCCAGTGAGTGGTTACTCGTTGTTTTGATTTTCTTTTCATTTGCTCGTGTGTCAGCATTGTCTTTAATTCAAGCATCATGAAGCAACATTTTTAGAATGCATTGCATTTCAGCATCTGTCCTTTTGCATACCATCGTATCTAAGGGAAAACATTTTTGGTCTGCTATAGTTAAATACCTTTCACCATGATTCTATGGAGATCGTCATCTCTCATTTCCATCTGGTAAAGATATTTAAATAGGGGCAACTGTTATACCCCAAATTTTGACCCCTAGATCCTCTCATCATTCTAGGAGCATCAACATTGTTTATCTAACCTTAATAGAGTTCAAGTTTGTCTTTGTCAAGATGCAGATGAATTAGGGTTTCACACAGTCAAGAAATAAGGGTTTCCAGGATTTGATTAGTCAAGGATATCACATTGGATCAAGTATGAATCCAATTTGAGGTTGTCACCCAAGAAAGAAGAACAGTGCAGTACAAGAACTCAAATTAGGGTTTCTGATCGGGAAAGTCAACTGTATTTTTACTTTTGACCTAAAGGGTGTTCCAAAGCATGAATCATGGTCCATAAGGCCCATATGACCTAATGAAGTCTACACAAGAAGTTTCAAGGCCTCAGGGAACCCAGAACACCGACAGTCGATTCCGAGGTTTTCGATCATTCGGTTCGTCTGAATGAAAAGTCAACTCTTTGACCAATAGGTTTTTTACCCAAAATTGAAGCCAAAAATATTTACAACATCGTTTAACATCTAATCATGAAGTTTGGTGACCAATTGATCAAGAATTGAGAAGTAATCGAGAAGTCGGGAAATTAAGGTTTTGAAAAGGGCCAGACCATAACTCCTTAACCACACATCCAAATGGAGTGGTTCAAAGCTTGTTGGAAAGGTCTCAATGAGTTCTTAAAAAGTGATATCGGCACTTATCAGTAGGAAATGCATGGATTTTGAGTTATGAGCAAAAACAAGGCAAGAGGGGGAAAATACACTTAGAAATTTCAAGATTTTTTGACTTGTAAGTCAAGTTTCCAGCATTTTCACAAGGGTTTTTGACCTAGTTTCAAGTGGATTGGGTTCCTACTTAAAACATAAATGTTGTAGTACCTAATGAGTGATTTCCAAAAAGTACAAGTGGATTCCATAACTCTTCATGGTTAGAGAGAACCAAGGTCCACAAGTTGGCAAAAACTCACTTTGGCAAAGCTAGTTCAACATGAGTATTTTAACTCCAAAGCTCCCCAAGTCGACTCTAATAAAGGATTAAGCCTCATTTATGATGTTTAGATTGTTTTTTAACATGTTTAGCATCAACTCCCACGAAATTGGAATGAGAAATGAAGAAATTCATTATTTAAATGTAAGTTGCAAAAATGAATAGTGTGGAAAGAGAAAAATGGCGGTTACCATCATCAAACCACCAATTTGGCTGCAACCAGTCACATTCTAACCCCTCGAGAATGATGAAAATGACCTATAGGGCATGGAGATGCTCTTGTTAGGGTGGCTGAAGGTCAGAAATGAAAGACTGCATTGAAAAACTCGAAGATTTTCAAAGTTACGAAGGCTAAACTTGGCATTTGCTTCACTTTTGCCCATACCTCTTTCTCAAAGCCTTTGCCTATAAATATAACTAAATTCCTACATCAATAACACACGATTTACATGCTTGAAACCAGCTGAAGCTCCCTCCTTCCCATAGTTCCAAAGTTCTTGCAAAATCTCATCGAAAATCCAAAGTGCACAATATATGTTTTTGCACTTTCACCCCTAAAACATTTTCCAAACACTTTCAAACTCAAACTAAGCCTCAATCACATCACAAATGATGTGTTAGAGCTATCCAAACCCTCACCTTGGCCAGAAACTCATCCAATCCAAAAGTCAAACCTCAAAATCTCGTTTTGTTGACTTTTTGTGTTTTAAAGGACAACCATTGGTCCCTTGCCTTTCCTTGAGCTTGAAGACCTCTAACACTTCATATTTGACATATAGAAGTTGTCCATAATTAATCCACACTTCTGTAACAAGGATTGGAGGAGTTGTCTTTGAAAATCATTGGATTTTGGAGGTTTTTCTTCATTTACAAGGCATTATGGCCAACAACTTGCTTGGAGTTCATTTGTAGCACTCATTCACCATATTTGGATCATTTTTAGACCTTGTTAGAGCACAAGTCTCTGGTTTTCTTATTTCCCAAGCTTGCTTCAAGAGGTAAGCCTAAAACACAAAAAAACATGAAATTTTCACTTGCGTTTCACATGCTACCATGGCTTTTATCTATGATTTGGTGTTGTACATTGTTTGAAAATGTAAATGTATGTTATATGTCATGTATGAACCATTTCTTTCATCAAAACATGTAGTTTTTGAACTGTCAAATTCTGGTCACAAACTAGGCCCAACCTAGTCACTTTTTGCATTTTGCATCCAATCTGCCATACCATGTGTGAATCTCTTGATTTCTTTTGTGCTAACCTCTAAATACGGTGTATATGTGATGTTTGTACACTTGTTTCACCAAGAACACCACTACACATGACTGTTCACATGTTCACGCTTTTGGTTGTCACCAAGCTTGCCCTAAACTTGATGCTATCGATTTTTTTTGTGAGTGTATGGTATGGAAAAAAATGGTACCATTTAATCCCTTGTTCAAAAATAAAAAAATTTCAATTTTTTTTTACTCCATTTGGTTAAGAATTAACTGAATTCCAATCCTTCACGCAAATGATCCTTAGGTGTGACCTAGCCTTGCCCTAGTTTTTCCCCTCTTGGTGTACCAACTTGCAATGATCATAACTTGCTCAATTTTTGTGTTATTGATGCCATTATTTTTAAAAACTACTCCTTATCATTTATATTTTCATTGAGTGAAGAAATAATTCCAGTATTGTTATCCTAGAAATACTTTGATCCACTTGAAAAACATGTGTCTTTAGGGTTTTTACCTTGGCATTTTTGAACTTTTTCAAACTTGTAACTTAATTTCTCTTGTGAGTTTGATCTTGTGGGGTTCCTATATGTTTCTTAACTTCTTTAAATACTTGAAATTGTTTGATTCATTTCTTTAAAGTGTTCATGTTTGCCTTGGTAAATGCATATATGTGAAAATGGTCTGTTGAACTTCATTTGTCAACTTTAGCTTGATTCTTGATGTGGTAACCTCTTGAATATTTTTATCATGCCTCATTCAACTTTTTTATGTGTCTTTTTAGAACCATAGCATGCTAGGGTTTTATTTTCAATTTGGTTGTTACCATAAAACTTGTATGTTTTTCCCCATGAAGTTATGAATTTACACTTGAACTGTTGTAACATCTCTTGTGTTTTGCTTCATTGGTTGTTGTCGCTTCCGTGAAAATAAGGTTCCGACAAAACAGAAGAGTCGCCACCTTTCGTTATTTATCCCTCAGAACTGGAAAGGAAACGATCGGAAAAACATGACGAAAAGGTATAAGACAAGGTCATCGCAACCGTTGTCTGGGTTCGGGAGTCGGTTACGCAAGGGGAAGGTATTAGCACCCTTCACGTCCGTCGTACTCGACGGGATCCACGCTTGTTGTGCTTACTGGACGAGTTGGTTTTATCTATCTACCTATCAAGGCTGGCTTAAAAGAAAAGAAAAATGAATCGGCAAAGCGTCGCGCTTTATGCCTACGTATTCTCATCAGAGAATGAGAAATCAGAGTCAACGTAGTTCGACCTACTACGGGTTACGGGGAAGGTGGCTCGCCAATACATCAGTATTGTGCCTACGTACTCTCAACAGGTATGAGAGATCAGAGCTTATGTAGTTCGGGATAATACGGATTACCGGGGGTTCAGATTCATCTGTTTTATCGAGTAGGGTTAAACAGCAGTTCCAACAGTTAGGGGCAAAGCCTGTTTGCGGTGGCGCTAAAGTTTAATGACACTCTTTTCTTCAGAAAAGTTTTCCTTTGACTTATGGGCCCGCGGGGCAAAAAGGTTTGAAGTTTGTTTTCTGTCTTTTACGAAAGAAGTGTTTTTTATTGTGTTTGCAATTTCAATCGCACTAAAGACTATGACCTGAGAGTGAATGCGTCGCATGTCACCCAAAGGGTGCCATACTAAACATCCAGACTGTTGAAAAGAAGCTCTCCAATAATCTTTTCTCAGATAGCTTAAGGCTCGTAACGTACGAAAGAAATCATTCATGATTATTGTATCTTAAGCTGTTTTGAGATGAGAAGAGAACAGGCTCAACTAAAGGGAGACTATCAAGTCCTAATGTTGTCATGCCAAGGATTCATCCTATGGTTGAGGTTTGAAACAGGGAACTCCTAGAAGTTATCATGCATAGGTTTCAACCTAAAGTTCTATCATCACTTCCTTATCAAAGGAAGTGAGACTCCTATGGGATCATATCAATGATAAACAGAAACAGATAAAGCATCAACTTAAACAGTAAACAGTAAACAGTAAACGACTGTAAAATGCATGCAATGCAAGTGAGGGAGGAAATGTGTGTGGGGCAGCAGCCTCCACAAGCTCATCTCAACCTCAAGCCAGATATGAATAACTGTAATCATACATAAGGAATAACATGCCATCAAGCAAGCTAGAATAACAACTGCAATCATACAGAAGAAATAACATGCTATCAAGCAAGATACAGTAAACTGCAATCATACAGAAGAAATAAAATGCTATCAAGCAAACATAAACCACATGGGCAAGGGAGCTGGGCTCTACCGAATACCCGCAAGCAAAGCCATACAGTAAAAATACAAGCAGAGGGAGCAACTCAACCTCTAGTGCAATCATGCCCTTAGCTCAAAGTCAGTCTAGATATGAACTTATTCTAATGCATCAAGCAAATCAAACAAGACACATCAGCACAGAAAGGAAAATAGACAGGAAAGAAAGCAGATCAACAGCTTCCACAGCTTCACAGTAAAGCAATCTTTTAACAGCAGACCAGTCTTCAGACTTCAATCACCCTTCAAGGCTATCATCCTCCATGACAAGTATCAACTTGCTTCTCTAAGGTTTCAATCCATCAAACATAAGTATCAACTTATTCTCTCTTCTCCAAGCTTCAGCTCCTCAGTCAATTCCACCCTCAGGCTTCACTCTTAACTACCAGTGTCAACTTGACTCCTTCAGGCTCTCCAAGCATCAATGTAAGTATCAACTCATCCTTTATTCCTCAAGCCTCAGCTCTACACTCAATCTCAATTGGATCTTCAAGTATCAACTTGGACTTCAAGCTTCAGCTCTCTTTGCTTTACCAGTATCAACTTGGTCTTCTTCTCCTACAAGCTTCAGCTTCTCAGAGTAATCTTCAATCACCTGGAAGTGTCAACTTCATCCTTCAATTCTTTAAGCCTCAACTCTTCATTCAATCTCAATTGAATTTTCAAGTATCAACTTGTTCTTCTTGCTCTTCAAGCTTCAGCTGCAATGGCAATGCTCAAGGAATCATCCTCTTCCACACTCTTCAATGAAGTCCTCATCTTCAAACTCAAGTCCAACATCTTTCAAGATACTCAACCCAGAAGACAATTGATTTAACAGAATGAGTGGAAATGATAAACAGCTTATTGACAACCAAAGGAAGCCTGTAAGGGTTCATCATTATGAGAGACTGGTTCCCTCAAAGTTCTACTTCCCAGATAAAGCTACTCATCCCTCCAAAGGAGGGATGTGAATATCTTAGAAGGACTTTTAGTCATGGGGAGGAATGGAAGCACAAGATGCTTTCCATATTTGTGAAAGAAGTCATTCTAATTTTAAGGCTCTCCCTATGTCTCCTACCTCCTAAATCTTCATCAGACACCTTCAGGCACAAGCAACTCCAAGCTCCAAGCAACTTCAAGCATCCTCACCTTGTCTTCAACTTGTCTTCAATCTCAACCAAAGGCAAACAAAGCAAAACCCTAATCTAAGGGGACTAAAGAAGTTAATCTATTTGAGTTAGTAAGTTAGGATCACCTAAAACCTAGTACTAAAGTTAGTCCTAACTAAAATACTAAAACCAATAGTAAAATCCTACAAAAATAACTATGGGAACCTAGGTCAATCATGACTCTACCACATTAATTCCAGAGATCAAATCATCAAATAAGACCTAGAACTAAACTCTACACTACAAGGTACTAAACCTAAACCCTAAAAGGAAGCACCTAAATCTCAATCTATAAAACACACCTACTTTCATCAAAAAAATGTGAGAAAGATGATATGGGAGCATACATGTCTAAACTAATCACACACAAAAAAATCAGGATCAAAATCATCACCACATGATCACACAAAATTTCACAAAATCAAGTATCAAACATAACCATTTTAATATCAATTAAAATGTAAAATTCCCATAAAAATCAGAAAATGCATGAAATGAAAATATTTTTTTTCTAAAAAATACTAGACTCAATCATGAATATAATGCAAAAAGAATGGGGTTAATTGGATCATTTTTCAATTTTATATGATTTTATCAAGAACCATGAATAAAATGAAAAATTAGAAGAAAATAATGGAAATTAATAGGCGTGTGTGGCAAATAGCAAGAAAACCCAGTTCATTTCAATGTTGGGCCCCAAAGGGGGGTGTAGGTATCAACCAGTCCAAAGCCCACGCTCCAGTTCTCACTTCAGTTCACAAACAAAAGGACCAGGGGAGGTGTGCTAAGTATAGATTTCACGTTACAACTCTCATTGGGCTTGAAAGAGGGGTGCTGATAGCAACTGATCCATAGGCCCATGCGCTCACTCTTCTCAATTCACAAAATCAGAAACATCACACACCAAGGTTCGAACTCGCTCGTTCTTGGTCCATGCAGCGAAATGAACAAGGCTGGGGTATCTCACTAATCAAAACGCAGTGTTTTGAAGGGGGGGGGGGGGACGTGGCACAACGCTGAGCCTTGGATTGCTTGACTCAGTCTACATTTCCACACGCTTGGATGCTCCAGATTACGTCTTCAACCTTTCAAATGTGCAAGAGGAGGGAAAGATGCAGAATCCGGTGAGGGCGGCCGGAGTTCCACCGATAAATCTCATGATACCCTAACTATCTCTACACTCAACCTTTGCGCGTGATTTCTTGATGAAAGTTGACCAGAATTTTCTCAGGAATCTAGCCATGTCACTAGTTTATACTGAAAACGCATGATTCGCCAAAACCAGATCTCAACCGAAAATGGAAGGAACCCTAACGTGTCTCTAACCATCAAATTAACCACCCAGAATTCATCTACATGCTAAGGGGAACCTAACCACATGCTTCTAATGGATTAAAAGTGCATAATTAAAGAGATATCTCAAGAACTTAGAACCAACCTTGAAGCTTGGATTGTAGTGGTTGTGCGCCTCAATTCTCTCTCAAACTATGCAGAATCCTTCAAGGAGTAATGGTGGACAATTCTTGATGCTTAGTTCTTGCTGCAACCTCTTGATTCTCCAAAACGCATTTCCAATTTTCAAGCTTTTTCTTCACTTCACATCAATGGATTCTCAACAGAATTTAGCTCTAGAACCTTCCAAATTCGTTCTAATTCATACTTATAGTGTGTTCAGATGGATATCCAGCCCAAACTAGGCCCAATTATGGATTTTGGATGTTCACCTTTCCTTCTAAATTTCAACATGGAAGTGTGCCTTCAAGCCTTACTCATGCTCTAAACTCAATCCAAACCATTCACTTAATCATTAAGGAGTGTGATGTAGTGGTTTTCTTCCTTTGGTTTTAACATATGGAGTGTATATGATATGTTTCTTAATTGTGAAGTAACCATCCAAATGACTATGTTATGGACCTCAAATCCAAAATGTGGCAATGCCAATCTTTCTAAAGCATTAATTCCATTCAAAATGACCACAAATTTGACTTGGAAACATGTTAATCTCATTTATTTTGAATTTTCTCATTTTAATTCATTAAAATGGCTTTCATGTGAAGTTTCTTCAACCAATGCTTGATATAATCCATATCAATGGACACTTGATGTTTAGACAAGCTAAAAACATCATTTTCAACAACTTTCATGTTGAACAAAAATCCATTTGGAGCTTGGAAATAGGAGTTATGGCCTTATGCTTGAAATGACCTGTAATCTCCAAATGACCAAAATGCCCTTGACTTGTCAAAGCCATAAGTTGAGTTCTACACATCCAATCATGTACTTCTAGTACTCTCTAGAAAGCTAAGAGAATAAGGAACAACATTCATGTTGGCCAAAAGTTCATAGGAATCATCCTTCTCAGGAAAAAGTTTGATGCAAGTTATGTAACTTTTAAGTTCCCAAATCCACAGACCTCAGATGACCTGTAACTTGTCAAAGTCATAACTTGAGTTCTACAAATCCTATCAAGGACTTCTAGCACTAAAATTAAAGCTAATATCAATCTCTACAACATTCATTTTGGGGGCAAGAAGAGATGACAATCACATCTTGAGCTAAACTGCCTTGAAGATAGGGGTCAAACTAGGGGATTTTACACTGTCAAGCCTTAGAAACCCTAGCTTGAAACTTCTCAAACTCTTCAATCATGATGAGTTGACCTTGGAATCATCCTTATAGCATCTCAATGCATCAATCCATGATCACATGGCTCTTGGATTAGGTCTCAACTTCCTCCAAGTCATCAGTTGACCTAGGGTTGACCCAGTCAAACCCTAATTACACCACTCATGGCTGAGGCTTCTTAATCTTGCACACTGACCTATCTAGGCCTCATGATGGCTTTCAAGACATCTCATAAGCTCTCTCAAGGCTTCAAGTCCAACTTCATGGCTTCAGAATCATCTGAGGAGCTCCCACAACTCTCAAGTTAGGAGGCACACACTCTTGGTTTCAACCAGTCTCTCTGGGGATCTTTTAATTTCTCTAACAAGGATATCAACCCTTGAACACTTGAATAACCTTCTTAGCTAGCTTCAAAGTCTTGTGTAGCCCTTGATTGGTAATCATACCTATCGATCTCCTGCACACATGTCAATTAAATGCAAATGATAATGCTAATGTGAATGAAATGAAACATAAGCCAGGTAAAGAAAAGCTGGCCAAATTTTGGGGTGCAACAGCTGCCCCTATTCAAACGGCTTGGACCTGACTGGGTGAGAAGCGAACGGCTCTCAAAAAATCAAGGTAAAAGACGGTTGAATACCAACAAATTCGGAAATTTGCCAACTGCACGAGTACACGGTACTCTGATGGGAACAAATCTTCGAAAATTGAAATATTAGTTGCACGGCAACTAGCTGGGGAATTGGTCACACGGTAACCGGTGATACATGGTCGATCATGCCGTCAGGCATCAGGATTCCTCGGGACTCATCAGAACAACAATCAAGTTAATCATGTCATCGGGCATTCAAAGAAATTTTTGGGCATCAGTCGGACTTCATCAGTAAGTCGGGAACAGAATTCTTAGTCAATCATGAACCAATTGGGGATATCCAAACTCTTGCCATCGGGCACTCCGCATCAGCTGGGGGAACTGCTTCGTCAATACGGTTGGACTTCGATCATCAAGTCTTCAGGGGAAGTTTCAACTTTGCTATTCGGAAACCTGCTGGGGATGACTCATCTCCGCTGGGGATTCTAGAGAACTATCAAGTAACTCTGCTTCGGGGATCCAGAAATCATTCTGGGTAGGTCATCTCTGCTGAGGAAATCAAGAATCATCTTGGACAAATAATTCTGCCGGAGACTTCAAGAATCATCCTGAACTAATAGCTTTGCTGGAGATTTCGGGAATCATCCTGAGCGCTCACTCTGCCAGGGACTCTAAGCGTCAACTTGAGCAAACAACTCTGGCGACTTCACTGGGTATTTTAAGAATCATCTTGAGCAAACGACTTTGCTGGGGAGAATTCAAGAATCATCTTGGGCAAACGACTTTGCAGAGGAACACCTGCAAAACAAGAACGGTAACGACCTAGCTCATGTTTCAGTATGCATATGCTTTGACAATGGCGCAATGTTCCACACGGTGGAAATGCTACGCGTTTTTTGGGTAAATGCTATGCAATCATGCAAAATGCTGCGATCCCGTCAGCAAAATAAATGCTGAAGGGAGAATCCTCCTGTCAAGGAGAACGAAACACTCTGGTGGAGAGGAGGAATCATCCTGCCGAGGAGAAGAAGTCACGCCAATCTCAATCGGACTCCGCATGGGGAAGCAAACTTCATTCGACTGTTGCAGGGGAACGAAGCTCTACGAGAACCCGAACCTGCTGAGGAAAGCGATGTCAATCGCAGAAATAAACTGCACGGTATTCGTAGCCAAACCTTCCTGAAGGTAACGACTCCGGTGGGGAAATACAGCATCAGCTACTCAACACTCTACTGGGGAAAACCAATCATGGCCCAAACTGCTTTCCAAGGACTCGACTCTCTTGGGGAACTGCAAACTCGGCTGGGGAAGAAGGAATCACCCTGCTTGCTGGGGAGAGTACGACTCTGTGGGGAATTTCAATTCTGCTGAAGACTTCAGTATGGAACTTCCACTTGCTGCACACTTCAGTATATGACTTAGCTGGGGAGATGACATTCCTTCAGGATACATCTGATTGGGGAGAGAATCTTCTCTGCCTGGGGAAAACATATCAATGCTTACGATTTCCGGTTCAGACTCTGCAGGGAGAGGCTACTGAACTTCGCTGGAGAAGAAGGAATCATCCTGCTTGGGGACGCATACGGCGTACCACCTGGTACATGCCATACCTGCAACAACACAAACAAACAGACAAGACACCCTTCTCAAAGGGACCTATCAAGGTTATCATATTGGGACAATGTTCAAGTAATTCATTGTTTCAACAATCAGTGGCCTAGGTCAGTAAGTTTATATATGCACAGTTTATCAAAAACATCGGCGTTCTTTTTCGTAAACAAAACAGATAAATGCTAAACAGGCAAACAGAATTGCTGAATAGTATACATTTTATTGATAACGAACCCCTGAATGGGTAAAAATGTTTTACAACAGATGCAAGCTCCTGGAATGAGGAAGTTACACAAATATAAAAACATAAATATACATCAGTATATACACAAATGTCAGCAACGAGGCGTAGACGAACACCATGAGTTGATCCCTCTATGACCCACTCGACTTCGATACTTCTCCGAGGCTTTAGCTTCAGAAGAGATTGATTTAGATAAACGGCCCTCAGGTCTTCCAAACCACTAAACAATGAAAGTCCACACGCGGATCGCAGTCATTTGCTTTTTCAAATCCCTAACTTTTGCCTGAATCTCCCTTCCGGGTTTTCGATTCACCGGGATACCCTTTTTTGCCAAAGTCGCCCATCCGGGTTTTCGACTTTGCGGGTGTACATTCTTTTCTTTTTATATCCCTAATTTTTGCCCGAACCTTTATCCTTTTTTATGGTTCGCCGGGATGCCCCATTTTTGCCTGGATATTATTTTTCTTTCCAGCGGGTCATTTTTAAGCAAAGTATTTTTTAACTGCGTCCGCGTTCACCGGGGATGCAAAATCTTCACCATCCATCGTGGATAACAACAAAGCTCCTCCCGAAAAGACCTTGCTGACGACGTACAGACCTTCATAATTGGGAGTCCACTTGCCCCGGTGATCGGAGTGTGGAGGAAGAATCTTCTTCAGGACGAGATCACCCGTCTAAAAGCTCCTAGGACGCACCTTCTTATCATAAGCTTTCTTCATTCGGCTTTGGTACAAGCGACCATATGCAATCGATGCTAACCTCTTCTCGTCCATCAGGCTGAGTTGGTTTAGTCAGTTCTTAATCCATTCTGCCTCGTCGAGTTTCACATCAACCAAAACACGCAAAGAAGGGATCTCCACTTCTAACGGTAGGACAACTTCCATACCGTACACTAAAGAGAAAGGAGTTGCCCCGGTTGATGTACGTACCGTTGTACGATAACCGTGCAGTGCAAATGGCAGCATCTCGTGCCAATATTTGTAGGTCACAACCATCTTCTGAACAATCTTCTTGATGTTCTTATTGGCCGCTTCAACGGTGCCGTTCATCTTCGCCCGGTAAGGAGACGAGTTGTGGTGTTCAATCTTGAAACTCTGGCACAGCTCCTTCATCATCTTGTTATTCAGATTCGAACCATTATCAGTAATGATCCGCTCGGGAATTCCGTAACGACAGATGATATCCCTCTTTATGAATTTAGCCACCACCTGCTTGGTCACATTAGCGTACGAGGCTGCCTCCACCCACTTGGTGAAGTAGTCGATAGCTACTAGAATGAAGTGATGACCGTTAGATGCAGTGGGCTCGATCTTGCCTATCATGTCGATGCCCCACATGGAGAACGGCCACGGGGAGGACATGACATTTAAC